>DWON01000399.1:0-34443 GCA_018251015.1 Phocides pigmalion okeechobee | reverse complement strand
TAAAAATCCGTCTTATTTTTTAATTTCAGATCAAAGGGAGAGATAAAACCTCCTTCAGCAGCCAGGTCCTTTTTTTTGAGAGGGGAACTTCAGCGCCACTTTAGGAATTAAAAAAAAAAAATGTTTTTACCATCATTTTTGTATTGTTAATAAGTAATAAAATAAGCCTAAAAAAATTTAAAACCCTTAGTTATTTCTGTCATATCAAAAAAATATTTTAAAAATAGGCTAAATTTTAGGCCGCTAGACCACCGGGTCCCCTTAATGTGCCGGTGCAGTAAAACTCAGGTTTACGAGTGTTACTGTAACGCTTCAACCGCAATCATGCACATAAATTGGTATAATTAGTTAAACAACGAAGCTACAATGGCTTTCTGCTAAATATGTACGTGTGTTTATCTTGTGTAGGTTTATTTATCATGTAATAAGTAAGCGAAGAGCGCGTAGTCTAGCGACTTTTCTAGATCGTAAATCAAAGTTAAGCAACTCGAAAATCGTATTAAGCAGTCAGTTCTGTTTGCTATTCATAAATGACGGGTAAAACCCTTGATGGAGGTCTTACAAATGGTTCCTAAACATCAGACTTGTTGGAAAGTAACCTGAATCTCATCTCAAAATCCAAAGCCCCATTGGAGCTGCGTGGTAGACTATGAACTAGGCCTCTTCTAATTGCGGCATGAGATTCGACGAGATGAGACGAAGTATTAAAAGGATAAATTTTTTAGAGTTCTTAAAATTAGCACACTGAAGCTATCATTAATTCCTGCGTTACGAATACCAGTGCAAAATAATACAGATGAATTTATTGCCTTAATTACTTCTGCAACAATTTAAATACAAATATTGCATTGATAGCTGTAAATCTAAACTAAGTTATGTGTAGCTTTGCATTGTGAATTACGTCAAAAAACAACATAATTTATTGTTCAATCAAAAATCAAAAAACAACATAATTTATTGTTCAGTTGTAAAGACTTACATCCTAAAGACGTAAGTATTGCCAATCACCTTACGTCAACTATACATAAAATAAAATACTATGGGAAAAACGATCCAACACTTTGAAAAAATGTAGGCATTTGCATTCCATTGCTATTATTTTTTTTCGTACAGTTACTTGAATATCTTAATGAATCTCTTTTATGTTTATTAAGACTTTTGGCAGTTAATAAGCTAACAGTTCTGCTTGTTAATTACTAGAAGTAATTAAATAAAACAAGATTTATTCTTGTGATAGCTTTATTCTCTTTAGACTTTATATTAAATTAACACAGATATACATATCATAAAACAACAGCATTTTGACTAGAGTAACAGTTTCTAATAAATATATCCTCAAACATTTACGATTAAATAACGACATATAAATAGTTAATTAGGCATCTATTGATAAAAATACTTTCATATTCTACTTATCAGTTTATTAATTTAAAACTAAGATTATTTAATTAATTATACATGCTATCATGTATTAAATGCGCAGAAATATGAGTATAAGGTATGTGAGTATGGAAACTTATTTCGTCGGGAATATTATGATATTTTGATTCGTATAATACATATTTCAAAACGTGTTTGGTAAGTATGTTATTTTCATAATTTATTTACTATTAAATTAGAACAAATTACTAGTAAAAGGAAAAAATAAGTCCATGTTAATTCATATCTTAGTATAGTTATGTAGTCCCTTGGTAATGTGCTTATTATAATGTTCAATAATAAAAATAATTTAATTATATTCGCAACATTATGGCCTAGTATAAGCCATGCAGACTTCTTTCGTGTTTTTAATTATGATTTATTTATTTTAAAATATTTTTCTTTAAAATATTGTTTTGGCGGTTAAAATATACGTTATTTTCGACAGTGTTTTTTATAAATTTATAATATATTTTTTACCTCGTATGACTAGAAAAATAGAGTTATGTAGTACATATATACATGTATGATACGTGATGAGAATGGCACAGTAATTACCTACTTACTAAACTTATCTACCTTCAAAGCCGGCAAGTATTGGCGACTCCTCTATTGTTGAAAATTATCATTGGTGACGCAGAGATCGTCAAATATTCGTCTGCCTTATCACTAGGTTAATTACAAATAAATAGTTTTCACGGGCTCGATCTGACGATTCCATGACCATATCGTATGGATCACATTTTTTTACTACAGAAAGGCGCCGGTGCGTTTATTAAATCTCGATATATCTGTACATGCGCTAGGTGTCTACAAAAACAGGTTTAGTAAAAAATCGTTAATGAAATGAGGGAAACTATGTTATGTTATTCATTTTGATACCATTAAAATAAGCAATTGATTTGTTCTACTTACAGCTTTCTATAACACTATATTAATTTCAAAGTAATACTTTTGAAAAAGAAAAAAAAATCAATTGTAAGCTGTGAAAACGTTTACATGCAAATAGTAAACAATATAAAATAAACAAGATCACACATAACGTGGTTACATTTTTCGACAATTTCATGACCAATTCCTACACTTATTTTTATTATCCTTAATTTTTAATAAGATTTATGTTACAAACTTAATACGTTTCAAACTGCTTCCCTATCTGAATTCACACGAATACAGTCATTAATAAGTGTGTCAACTTACAAGTATAAAATGCTTTAAACAACAACTGCTGAATATCTTACAAATAAATTAAAATATAATATGTGTACTAACAAATATTTATGGTGTGTACACTGCTCCGTTTAGACATTCTCTATCCTGGAATGTTTCAGAAATGTAAATCGTAATATATAGTACATGATAATATGGTTGTAGAAAAAATCTTTACATATTTATATGATATATTCTTATACCCGCAACTTAAACCGCGTGTATTTTATGAGAAGGTACATTACAAGTGGAGGTAATATATATATATCTGTGCAGTCCCTATATACAGCGTACCTCAGTGTATACTAGATGTAGCTTAAACATTATAAAATAAATTTAGTTTAATAGAAATCGGTTAAGTGATTGTGGCGAAATGCGGTAATGCAGTCATTAGATCATACATATAGACAAAAATTACAAAAAATATCGATTTGACTCTGTTTCTGTAATAATTACTAGTACAATGGGTTTTTTTCAAAAAATATTCAATGTACAAATACCTTTGCGTTTTATTACATGTAGCCATAGATAGAGGATAAGCTGAGGCAAGCAAGCTGGTAAAAATATTTTCCTGCGACAGCAAAAACCGTCGCCCATATAATAGCTTCGCTAATTGAGTTTTGTGTCGCCATTCCATCAGAAAAATGTGGATGCGTTTCTTTAATTTTTTACATAATATATGTCTTGCATTACATAGTTACAAGAAATATTTATAACACTTTTCATACTTCTTCTTCTTATTTTTTAAATTTACGAAATCTAAAATGAAACATACTCGTAACTAAAAAACCTATAACTAGTCCGATTATAAAATTATTTTAAAACACCTAACACTCACACACACAATATCAAATCTACGCACATATTATACGCATTCTGCAAGGTGTAAGCAGATTTAAGTTGTTACAATTTTCTGCAAATAAAATTTGATATCGGATTACCTTATTTATCTGAGGATATTTAAGACAGTTTCTATTGTAAGAATCTGTTTCACCATTGAAAATAAGATGTTCTTAAGGCTATAGCTCTAGTGTACATTACATCTATACTTTGGAGATATGTTGATATTTATAAATCTGTCAATAAATGCATAAAAATAAAAAAGCATAAAATTGGACGGCGGTGATGGCTATAAGCGTTGCGTTCATATTATTTATTTACTTAAGACTCTTAAGTTGACTAGATCGGCATATAATCTGATAAAGCGTAATAAAGTTTATCTGTATTTCTGTTATGTTTAACTTTACCTAAGAAAATAACTTAACAAAAAATATTTAACAATCTCATCATTCATCTAACCTATGGAATATTTCGGAGAGTATCATCGTAGGAGTATACACTAAAGTAATACTTCAGTAAGTAAAGCTAACGATATGGAGGAACCCTGTAAGATAAATTATTACATCTACGATAGAGTAGTAAATAGACTTAGGAAACTTTAAGGTTTTGGTCACAGATTGGTCGGGAAGGTCGAGCGTAATGCAAAACTTTAGAAAATAAATTTCTATAAACAAATATACTCGCCTTTAAACCGCACGCACATTTATTGTCTTTACATGCATATTTTAATAGCGAAACCTATACTAAACCCATTTTACAAGACCTCGTGCTTAACCTGACCTCTTTGCGGCCAAGATAGTAACAACTGTTCATCGGCAGGGTTATCCATATGGATGTTTTCGGAAAGAGCGGGAGAACAGGATATCGTGCCCAGAAGTGCGCCGCTGGAGCGGGAGTGTTGGCGGCAGAGCGGACGTCGACTTGGCGACTCAGTTTCATCAGACATAGCTCGCGTTACAGTAATACGGGGTGATTGTCTACGTCTGCGTTCTCTGCCAACTCCTTCTTCCAGGCCTAGAGCACGTCCAAGGACCACATGTGGTGGAGCACGAATTAGCGGTATAGCTGACGTCCGAGGCCTAGGTATTTCATCGTCTTGAGATTCTTGCAGCATGTTGCAGGAGGCAGCTCGCTGTGCCGGTCGTTCCGACCCTCTTGAGCCCATCGCTGCCGCATCAGACAGTCTCCGTGTCGTCAGTGGTCTTATGCAACCAGAACCAGCTGATAACGAGGGTCGTCTAGATCCACACGCACTAGGAGTCCGAGCTTGAATTTCTTGAGTCACTTCACTTTTTGTCATTCGTTTCCTTCTGTAGTTTCGTAAGGAATCCCGAAGAGCACGGCTTCGGATGCCATATAGTATTCCATTGACTGGTGGAGCAGCGGCTAAGAGAGCAGCAGATAATGCGGCTAATGGTTGTGGTGGCACCGCAATAGCTGGCCATATGAGAACACAGTAATACGGAAAGTAGAGTATGGCCAGTGATCCCAAAGGTTGAAGAACTGCAGATAAAGCTCTACGACGTGGCGGCGGGGGAGGCGAGAATGGATTCCGTTGATGGGTTACAGTTACTTGCGCTGATAATGTCACTTCATAAATAGCGGCTGCAATTCTATGACGATGATATCGCGCAATTCGAAGTATTTTTAAACTGCATAGTAAAACCAATGCAGCAGGTAACAACAAAGTTAGCACTGCGTAGAGAAGGCAGAAACCCAGTGCGGCGGGTCCGGCTCCGCAGTCGGGTGCACAGCCGCCAAGGCCGGTGCTGTAGGCTAGAGGAGGCTGAGCTGCGGCTAGCGGAGCAAGGAGAGCTGCGGTCGCAACCCATCCACCTGCCACGCAAATCAGGACCTGCAAAATGTTTTTTTGATTTTGTTGTCAATATTTCGGACACTGTTTTTATTACAAATATTATTAGATATTGATAGCTGGAAGATGCACATAATAAAACAACTATGAAGTCGTAGAACACGCTACAGTTTTAATTTAGATGTACCTTCGTCATTAATATTTTTTTATTTGTTAAAGTCTAATTTCTAATTTAAAACATGTGGTTCGCATGGCAAGTGAAAGATATGCGACGTGTTCTAACTTAGTCCTCAGACTTAGCGACAGATCTGTAGCTGACCTTAGATTGCGTTTTACTTTTATTACTTCGGTAAATTGCATGGTTCTGTGCTATTTCTATTTATGTATATTCATATGCGAGTGAGTCAAATATTATCGGAGTATCTTTTTTAAAATATACTTTGCAGATAACAAGTATTTGCATTCCAATTTGATTTTCTTGTATCAGCATGAAATTATAGTTCTATTGTAACCACTTGTCAAATTGATTATTGGACGTACCTTCTTCGCAGAGACAATAGCGGCGTAATGCAGCGGTGCTGCGATGGCGGCGGCGCGGTCAGCGTGCAGCCCGCACACAGTCCACAGCTGTAGAGGGTGTAACGCGTGGAGCAGCGCACCGCACGCGCACGCGCCCCCGCCGCACAGTGCCGCCCCGCTCGCCAGTGCCCCCACTGCGCCCAGGTGCACCAGTAGCACTGACGATGCTGATGCTGGCTGCAAACAAAATTTTATTCTTACTTCCCATTACTTTGTATAAATGTGTTAATTCATTTAAGCTCCGTTAATGCGAAAACTAGTTGTTCCGCCGGCATTTTTCTCCCTGTCAACATTAGCCAACAGGACGCTTAAAGCAGATGTACTGATTTTACTTTGTACCCTTGACGTGCATTAAGTGTATGTAAATACCTTACAATGAAATAAAATATTTGAATTTGAATGATATAATTTATAGCCTTTTATCGTATAGGAACTGAATAATAACAACAAACATTTATAGTTAAAGTAACCGTCATTTTAAGCAATATTTTATATAAAATTACACATTGAAATAATATTTATAGACTAATATTTTACAGCAGGCACCTTATAAGATTATTTTTCGCGAGAAAACCTAAATCCTAATCCCCAAACCTAATCGGGAGTAACTAAGTACAAATCTACACAACGCATCTGTAATCGACTTAAGTTGAGACTCCTGTCCTATATAGAGCTGGTTACAGATGTCCATGGACGGCACTGACCTCTTATTACCATCCGCACAGGTAAACTGCATGTGTGACGTTTATATTGCACATTTGAATAAAATAATATTATAAAATTATTATTTTCACGCTTTACTTTAATGGAATTAATATGCGGAACAGACTGTTTTAATTATTGTGCTTGTTGAAACCTTAACTAACCTTATTATTACGAGTAAAACATAATTTATGTACATTTGACTGACACGCAATTAATCGCTTATTGAAACATTAATCATAATGATTGGTGTATATTTGTGTATCCACCATCATGTTGGCAATAATTGAACGCCATTCAGATTATATGAATATCAATCATTCAATTATCAGATGATTAGCTCAATGTCGGTTGCTTACAGTATGTACTTGAATTGTACTGTAATTATGATAAGAAAACCTGCGATGTAACACGACGCGACAGCGTGTCCACTTAGCCGAACTGTATCGCACTGAAAACCAGCAGCCATATTTTTTACGACAAAGAGGATGCCCTATTTCTCTGTGTGTAGTCACAGTTAGGTTACGTTTGCAAGACGGCAGAACTGTTTGGAATTTTCTCCAGAATTTTTCCCATTTAAAAAAATATTGATAGTAAGCCAACGCTGTTCCGTTCTATTCCATTTTGAAAATTCATTCATGTTCAGATATTGGCCGGATGATTTTTTTATGTGAGCACCTTCAGTATTACAATGAACATGACATCATTTAAAATATATTTTGCATAAACTTGCCACATACCTTCATACGAATTGCTACGATGCGATGTGTAAAGAAAATATAAATAAAGGCAAATAAATGAGGACAATATTCAAACCTTTATTTCACAACGGTGTTACTACACTTTACGGTAAATTGAATTTAAATTTTAGTTTATTCAAAATGGTCGCTGGTTTCGATAAACATGTTTCTTGATGCCACTCATTCGGACCCCTGCTCCACTTTAATTAGCGGGAACACGGCAAAGGTTAGCTAAACATACGTAGGAATGGGGTTTCATACCAGCGAGCTCGACTTGATGAAATATTCATGCGGGTCTCTTTGTCGAATGCGCTATGCCGTGTGGGTAAACTTTCAGCGGTTATACGAGCTCGCGCTGAAAAATTACAAACAGCATAATTGCTTTAGCGTTTTGATGACGGTATAATTTAGTTATTTTTTAATAACATACTGGTACATGTAAGGTATAGAGTGTTTGGGAGATGGATGCAAGTTTTTAGTTAGTAGTTACATAATTTACTAACACAAAGAACATAATTTGGCTGTCGCAATGTATGAAGTCAGGTTTTTTGTAATATTTCATTATAGTACTTTTATTATTATTATCATTCTTGACCGTTTAGAAATTTTAAGAAATATAAATACGTGACTCCACAAAATAAATTATAACCAAGCATGTTTCATAAAGATTTCAACGACTGAGGATATTTTCAATGCCTGATTTTTCGGAGAAGAAACAAGCCAAATTTCATGAACTGAAAATGTCTGTAAGCTTATATTTCATGGCTTGGAATTTTCGAAAATGGCCATTACTTTTGTTATAAAACATAAAGTTATAGTAAACTATGAGTACAACTTTATGTACTTCGTAGGGCTGCAGTGTAGTACTATTATGTATGGAGTGTTTAGGGTTCACATATTTATATAGGACATTTAGACTTAGTCCCGCAAGATACACGATGGATCCGGTCGGTTTCTGTCCTTTTGATATCATAACAGGAAAATTCGGATTACAGTGTACATGTTATTCTTTAGCAGCATATTACTATTTCACCTACCTTAATATTTCTATCTTGTCATTTTATTTGAATGTACAATTGTGTAACTTGCATACATTTCCGAAATTAAGGTAATGTGCATTGCGAAGCTTCGCAAATTTCGATCCCCTGGGACATGTCATAAGATCTACGGCAAGCCGAGTAGAAGATTTATAGGTAATAGGATCTTCACACTTGAGTAATAGCCAGCGTGGCCTACTTTGTTTTATGAATGATAAAATATGCTGAAAATATATGCATAAATTTTAATAAATTAAGCTCGCTTAAACCTGATGCGGTCACCTCGCGCCTCACTATTAATAACAGATTGGGGGTATGGAGGGATATTGGTCATCGACGTTTGGTTGGTAGTCATAACCAACTCGTATATAGTAGACAGAAGGAAGAATCTTTAAATGAAAGTGACCACGTCCCATCAGGTGGACATCCTGCTCCTTTATTCATTTAATTTCATTGCTGTATCATCAAGCACTATATTGTTGGGGATAAGTGATTTTGTTAATTGTCAATTGGTGATAAATTGATGATACGTTCGAATGTGTGCCGGTGTTCTTGTTGATATGACCTATAAACATATTTCAGTCATTTCTTATATTCCATTTATTTTCAAAACATACATTTCTTCCGAGAAAACTATATCATCTTAAATGCGCGTTATATTTTCACAATCTCAGAAATGCTTTTATAACAATATTTGTATAAAATATAAACAGTAATTTATTTAAAACATATAAACTGAAATTAGAACAATCAATTACATAACACACTGACACCACAAATGTTGGAAAATGCATTTTTTTCTACCATAATTTAGAATCTAAATCATAGTATTTAGTCGCTTATAAAATAGTGTACATATTTTATCAATTGCTAAATCAAAATTACTTGAGTCAACTAAAACAGAATTTCAATCAAAAAATAAAGGTGGTAGAGCCATTAGAGCTCGCCCGGGGCGGCACCACCGTCACCCTCATAACCCGCCGTAAAGCAACATGTTCCTCATGTAATGTGTTTCGGTTGGGGAGGTGTGTTTGCCCTATACATATTATTGGAGGCGACCATCTTTGTCCTCAAGAGTAGGAACGCATCTGCGTCAATCCTTAAATAGAACTTCTGTTCTATTTGGGATTGGACGAGGTTGTCATTCATAATAATAGAAAAAAGCCTCTAGTAATAGTTTTTCTCATATAACTTCGATGTAAAAACAGCGATTACTTACAATTTTATTATTTGCATAGATTTAGGTGAGACATTGCCTCGAGGTACAAAATCAATGACTATATTGGACAGGCAATTGGCAGTCATTTTTATCTACATTATCTGTGTAACGGTAGTCAATAGGCGATTATTCATGGTAAGACTGCCCTTATCGTGTACTCAGCTGATAAAAGTACAGTAAATTATTAACGCACACGATTATTACATATGTGATTGCTAAGTCATAAAATCTGCGATCTGTATCGTTTCCGATGACGTACAAAGTTAAATAAATTTATTTAAATATAATTAGCAACGTAGTGAATGTAAAGACAGTCTTTCCATTGTGGTATGGTATTAACTGTTTAGGGTCAAAGCTATATGTTTATAATGTAATGTATATCCATACCTGAATGTACCTAACCTGTAACCCAATCAAAATGTGAAAAACTTAATCAATATAATTATAAATACTTGTATAGTATCTACATCGTAAATATCAAGCGGAACTGCATGATCGTTTGCTAATTCAATTTCAATAAAATTATTAATATTGAATGCTTGAATGTTTCAATGTCTTCTGAAGTAATTTTTATGTTTACCTTTCTAAAATTACGATCACTCATCTAAGGCTCGGCAGTACCTACCTATTATTGATCACTCGTTAAGCCTCTTCGGAAAATAGAGTAAAAATTACTCCGCCTAATTGACCACTCTTCAGTTTTAATATTAAAACTACACTTAAATTACTCCGTGTCTGGATCAACTCTCAATGTGATTGTGAACAGTGAGAGAAACTTTTATGTCAAATAATGTCTGTAACAAATACTAAACTCGTTACTTATAAAGTTGGGTAACAAACTCAAATACACTCGTAGGAAACATATAGGAAAGCCTGCTATTTATTCAGTTAAAAGTACTCGCTACGTCCCTCCAATGAAAACACCGAATAATTCTCAACAAATAACCTCGGTAAGGGTTAGGAAAAAGGGCCCTTTCATTTTACTAAATAACTAAATCCTAATATGTTAATTGCCGTAAGACAAACTGCGAGAAGCTTTAAGCTTTTGAAGCTTGAGTTCTACTGATTTATCAAAAACCGGATCCGGATACGGATGTTCGTGGTGAATAATACGGTATTTAAAAATACTAACTTATGTCCGTGGTTTCGTTCACGCAGTTTATATAACAATACATTCTCACAAACAGTCAACACATATTTCGCTCCTTTGGGATTTCAAAATTCCTTACTTGCGCTGTATAAAAAACGTACTGAAAACGTTGGAATTATAGATAGATACAACCGTTTCGTCTGTGAGTCAATCTCTGTGTCAAACGGTCACGGTAATGTTATGTTAAATAATAGTTAAAAAACTCAAAATCGCGTTTTTATAAAAATCCAACTAAAAAAGTGTAAATAAGAAAAACCTCATCAATCACCTCACGCTTTTTTACATTGCTATACATTTTTCCTATTAACACTTTTTAGACGGAATTTTTATTAAAGCGTATTTTTAGTTGTATTTTATAAAACTATTATTAATTTTTCTGTTTTTACAATATTGTGTGTCCTCGGTCCTTGATAAGTATGCAAAGTTTCTAATAAATCCGACATCTTGAAGCATGTCAAAATCATGTTCAAAGTTTCCATTACAAACATACGACCGAAGTTAATAAAAGCGTGTTAAAAACCATGCAGGCCACCAGAACGTAAATCCAGCCATGAAAAGGACTGGAGTCCCACCAGTGATAGTACGTGTATGTCGCTTCTTATGAGCTTATTATACTTTGAGGCGGGGACCGTAGATAGCTTGAGAATTATCCGGGTAAAGTGGTGAACCTCGGCGCCCGTTGTCCCTTGAGGCAACGGTAGAACAGTAGAGTTGGTCAACGGTAAAAACCCACTTATACCCTCTTGGATGACTTATAGTTCTACCACTTATAAATCGATATGACGATATTAAACTCCGTACCTAATAAATTAAAAAAAAATACATATAAATTTTATGTGTGACACATATTAACTTTCAATGAGAACGATATAAAATCAGTATAAACAATGAAGGTAGAGTCAGTATAAACATAGAAGGTAGTATAGCGAGCATTATTAAGCTGAGTAGACTTCGAGTGGAATTCTATTTGACGTCGGCTTAAGTCTATAAACAGAATGACCACTCAATATTACGTAGCTGTCACATTTTTACGAAGTCAACAGTGCCAGTGAGCTGTAAACGAATTGGCACAATACACGTTCATTATGAAAGTCAAAGTGACCCGATGCTTCTTAAGAAAATATTAAAAATAAAACAAAAAGCCTTCGCGAACTTCACTTGTCTCTTCCAATAAACGTTGCTTATCCTCTACATTTTTTCTTTGATGTAACTCGGCGCGACTTTTGTGTCATAATAATTTTAATATTCTGACTACACAAGATATTTGACATATTTTTCTGTCGATTGGTCCCAGCCTTTAATGTGTCTCGACGCACTAAATAATCGTTCAAGTCGAAATCAATCACAATATTACACGTTCCACTTAGATTTTTTGTTTATTTAATTTAAAATAGGTACTTAGCTTTATTTATATTCTATAACAACGTGTCTCCAATGAAAATATAGTCATAATTGTAAAACAAAATACTTATTTTACAAAAAGTTATGTGACCATTGCAATTTATATAAATAGTAGCCTTAACATGTGACTTCGTCAGCGATATTTAAACTTGGATGCCTAGTAAATACTGTCACAAAAGAATATTTCTTAAAACCTATTATCTCAAATATAATGCATTACCGTAGAATAGTTTGGGGTTTGACTGCAGCCGCATCACCGATAGCGGACACTGAATCTATTCACTCAAAAAATGTTGTTGTGAAGTATACTAATTTTTTAGAAATCTCACATTTGACAACAAATATTATTATCATGTTTATTTAACAAAAAAGAGCATTGGCTCCTAAGAAAATGCCTCTGGATGGTTATAGCCATTAAAGGGGGAGTCTATACATGTACCTATAATGGTTGCATGAAGTCTCCATATTAACCATTTCTACAAAAGCTCAGCACAACAGAAAACAACCAAACAATTTAACGACACGTAAAATCCGCCGTCATAACTTTGAGCAGCACGTTGGAACTCGCCTTAAATCCCACGGGATCAAATGCTTTCCAACTGTAACGTTCTATTTTAGCAACAGAAAATGTTAATAGAGCTACGAATCAAAATATTATGTATCCTTGAGTCATACAGGAAATTGATCTAACCATGTCTCTGAGACAATCATGAGACTACAGCGGATCTGTTAGAATAAAAGCAATAGATTATTCTGTTTTTATTGTATATCGTTATTTCTATTATAGTATAATTGTATGAAGCGCAACGAACTGTGTCTGCATATAAAGTTATGAAGCAAAAACTCGATCGTGAACGTTTCCATCCACACTTGTGTACATTAGCGGTTGGTTTATTTTCCCTGGATCCACGACGGCTGTCACCCAGCAAATAGCCGTTCGATGTAGGAGCTGTTTGCGCTTTGGACGAAGTCTAGACTGCAAATCCGTGATGTTTTTGCAAAAAATCACTTAGCTTAGATTTTCTACACACTAGTTTATACAGAAATTGATTTATTTCAGGTTGTATGAAATCAAAACGAAAATATTTATATAACGACATCAATACTATTTGAGGTTGTAAAAATTTAAAGTCAAGTAGCCTGCAAGGTGCTATTGCAGTGCAAGTCACAAATCCGTGGATGATTGATTGTCTAATATGTAATTTGTTTCAATATGTCCAAAAACAAATAAAACTAAAAATATTCACGTAAAAATATTGCTTTAAATTTCTGCCTATTGAAAGAACTTTGTGTGTGAAGTATGGCTTTACTTTATTTATCATTAAAAAACGCAAATATCATAATGTACAGATAGTAAGTCTCCAGCGGGGTGGCAACTACACCTATTTGTATGTTATAACAGCAATGTTACCGAGCAGTACTTTAAATTTCTATGTTAGACCATAGCGATAGCAACATCTGTAACCGTCTTCAGGTAGAATACCTATTTATTATTCAGTTGCTTTCTAATTTTCTTACTGTCATATCTGTTTCAATTAATTTCAACGCCTTGTATTTCCATTTCAATAGTTACTGATAAAAATGAATATACTTACTATTTTTTATAAAAGTTGGCAAACAATCAAACGAGACTCATCTAGAGAGATGTATTATCAAGGATTCATTGCGCAATTTTGACGAAGTCTCTTAAACGTATAAACATATTTCAAAAACGATCAGGAATACTTCGAAAGGAAGTTGGATTCATAAATTCCACGTTCGTGGTACGTAAAAACTCGTAAAATGGAGAGTTGAACACTCACCACGTGTCCAAACAAAACGCGGATGGATGTTCTATATTAGCGAGTGGTACGACGTGGTAGAAAGGTGACGTAGGCAACTTCGAACAGCTCTGCAGAACTTCTATTACGTAAGACTCCGATGGCTACGTCAATGTATGCTTTATGCATTTAATATTGTGCACCGGTACTGTTACTCCCCAGTGATTATAATAAGCAAGCGGTAAAACAATTGTTAACACATATATATATATATTCCATAGGTTGTTTATTTTGTATAATTCGCACGACATAATGTTAGGGACTAGGTTGGATACGATTTTTAAAGTAATGTGCTACATAACTACTTGATGCTGTGGTGTATCTGGCGATATGTGAAAAACCATAGACTGAAACTAAAATGTACAATTTAATTCAAACAGCGACGACGATGCGTTGTCGAAGCAAAATCTTATAGCACGTAGACAAATCACAAGTCCCCACAGGATTGCCGCAGTTTACGAGATATAATCGGAAATAAGGCGATTTTGGTTCTAATTGAGATTATTACATAACAATCGCTAAGCCATTTTAGACACCAAGTAAAAACAATAAATGATCCGATATTACACAGCCAGGCAATTGATCTTAGCACAGACTAAAGCAGGAATCATAACATGTTCCAAACTATTCGCTGTACAAGACGATAAAAAATAAAAAATACATGTAATTACATAATTAATACAAATTGAGTTAGATTTTTTTTACAATAATCTAGTTTTTGCCCGTAACTTCGCACAAACAGTAGTCGTCATTACCAAATTTTATACAATATTTCATCATCCAGTTTACCTCCTCAGAAGTAAAAATTTCAATATTCCTTTCTAAGTCCTTACTTACAATTAAAGTAAAATATACAGAACTTCAGAATTCTAGATTCAACTATTTCGACTGTGTAGTGATCTTTGGGTCAGTTAGTCATGTTCTTTTCTCAGACGTAACCTTATCAAAGAATGAAACTTTATGCCTAATCGATATATTGAAATGTCTCAATCAGTTATCGAAAAATAAAGTAACATACATTTTATATAGAGGCCTGTAGCACTGAGTAGGAAATTTCCGTAGCTCACAGCACCTACGTGAGAAGGAAGCGTCAATTAAATTTCAAGGAAAATTATTTATAATGTCGACGAACCCAACCCGGTTACCGGAATATCTATTTCAAAGTGTCGTCGATGGAAAAAGGAATGGTTCTAGGGAAATGGGTAGATAAGACATGGCTTGACTGTAATGGCTCGCCAGAAACACGGCAAATTACATGTTCCGAACCGAATAACGTTGTAACGTCCTTTGAGCTGCGGTGATGTAAAATCGTCCGAGGAAAATCTTACCTTATACAAAGTGCATATAGGTTTACTAAAATGAATTTAGAGCAGCTATTTTGATGTTATAGAGATAACAAACTACTATGAAACGTACCTTATGTTAAGTGGTCGCTGTAAGTACGACTACTACGTGGCTTTGATACTGCGTGACTTTGATAACTCTGTATAAAACAGAAAGCCTATTTAAATCGATTAAGTGCAAATATTTTATTTCACTTAATGAGTGTCACAATGGAACAATGAAAATTCAGTTTATCGGCCACAAGCGCCCCCTAGGCTGAGGTTGACCGGGAGAAAAAGGCCGGCGGACAAAACACTCGACACGCGCTTTGAGTCTGTCATTGACAGAATACACATTACACATTACACAGTATAGATCCATTACACAAACATTGCTATTCCTAACGACTAATATGAAACGCTTGAAAAAGTAAAGATACCGTTACTTTGTAGTTAAGTTACATTTTATGTTAAAGGTCGTACACAGTTACCATTAGCAATGATAAAAGTATAGAAATAAAAGCTTATATAGTTGAGCGACGTAAGTATATAGCATATTATGTGTCTATAATGTATCCATCCATATTCATCCACAATTTAATGATTACCGTCACTTCATATTACGTCACTATCAATAAGTAATTAAATAATTAGTAAAACATGTGGTAATTGTTTATATCACGATGGTCGCTATATAATACTCGATTAACATCCGATACGTATAGAGATAGTTAAAAATATAAAAATGATGGTAAAAATCATGATGTTATGTATTGATTGTATGTAAAGTTAGATCCTGACAAGTACCAATATATTATATCCATTCGTAGTTGAGACGCAATTCGGCGACAATGTTTTTAACAGGCGTGTAAGTGACGTGGAAACTATTATATCACCGTTGCACTACTGTTTTATTTACTTGCGAAGGTGAAACCGATATAGTGCTGATTCCACACGTACACCTGAAGACGGCCGCGATGTGAGTGACGACAAAACTGAGTCACGCAGCAAGTCATGAACCAAAGAGTTCCCATTCATGTAAGCATTTTTTAATCATTTTAAACAAAAAGTATATTATATATTATGCACATAATTATCTATATGTGCTTCATAATAAAATTGTAACAGATTGTGGTCTGTACATGAAAGATGCATGAGGAAAACTATTAAAGACCTTTAATAATGCGACAGTACCCGTAACAATAGTCAGAATTTTTGTTGTCTGCGTTTGAGTGCGCTAATCTGAAACGGTTTAACCGATCTCAGTGCAGCTTCCTAACGTATTACTATAAGCTTAATTTAACATTTAGTGTTCGTTTTATTATTCGGACATTTGCTACAGAACCCTATAAATGTAGATATGCTACAGATCACGCAGTCGTAGACATCACGACGGCTACGATATGAGTGTCGGCAAATCTGAGTCACAGCTACAAGTCACAAGCCCAGACGGAGTATAAATTATATGCTAGTTATGTTTTCCGCTTCCCAGTATTTACACAAGTATTTTAGATTCCAAACACAAATTATATATCGTGATTCATTACTCAGATATAAGAACGCTCTGATAATCGATCGTAGACTACAACAGTGCAAGCGATTTATAACATGTGGAACATTAATGACATGTCATGAACTTAAGCAAGCATTAGAGTACACGTACAATGTAATTAAAAAAATATGGAGCTGTGTTACTACTGCTGTACTACAATAACCGGTACTCATGTTTAACGATTATCAGCAGTAGATATTTTGAACTAATTGCATGGCCGGTGGTCACGATTATCCACGTCCACGACTGATTCGAAATATCGCCAATAAAAAGCGTCAATCACTACTACCCGTCTTGTATTGAAATATATATAATAATGTTAACAATTTAAAATAATATGAAGACGAACAATTTCTTCAAATAAAATTGAATGTTTAGAACGAATTTCGAAGCTAATCAGGTGGAGACGTGAAATGGTTTTTAATTTGACCTGTTTTCATGGACATTTTTATTTTTGCAAATATCTTATTTTTTTTATTTAAAGTTAGCTATATGACCCACTATAAAATTGGTTCAGCTATTTAGAATTTTAGAGAATTTTCAGTTTATATTTATGAATCTACCTTCCATTTAAGTAAGTAATATAACTTGTAAAATAGTAAAGTTCATGTTATCGCTCCACTACTTTTATATTGCTTTGGATAGTTGACGATGTCCTCTTAAAATGTTACTCTATAATACAAAATACCCAAAATAATAGTATGAAAAGATGGAAAGTACTGAGGTGAGTAAACCACAATAAACTAAAAAGTTAAATAACTCTACTAATCTTTGATATTTCAGTTGTACTGATACTACATAACAGAAAACGTGAGTTATTTGAAATGTAACATATCTAAATATTAAACCGCTGTAAGTTAAGTACTTAACCCAGTGGCACTAAATCCTCAATAACAGCTCAGCATAATCTCTCTTTTGAATCAAGTTTTTCGAGAGGCAAAGATTTTAACAAAGCCATTTACGAGGACTTGCCCTTATAGAATTTTCAGCGTCAAACTTCAACAATTCTCATTTATTCAACATACAATATCATTAAAGAATTGAAAGTGTTGGTCGTCCTGCTTTGCCATGGCTCTGACAATCGCATTTAACCGGGCAATTCTGAAAGTAGCTACTACCTATAATGACATATTCCACTGTGGAACGGAAGGAAATTCCAAGTCTGGCAAAATCGAGTTAAGTGATTTGAAGCCGTAGTTCGTTTTTCTTTTCCGGGTTCCATATAACGACACATCTCACTAACTGTATCTTCACGCACTGAACTTTGCACTATATTTATAAAAAAGCTATTTGAACGTTTATAATTTATATGGTATCGAAAGGTAAAATGGTGTAGCGCTAGTTTTCGTTACGAAACAAAACATACAATTTGTTGTCAAAATAAATTCATGTTTTTACTTTAGACATTACACCAATATTTGATTCCTGATCGTATTAAATTCACAAAATGTAGATTTGCCAATATATTTCTACGTGGGCGATATAATAAGTACAGTCTCGAAATGAAAATAGAAGGTTATACGGATTATCGTAACTTTTATCCCTATATTGCTACCATGTTTGCTCTCACCGAAAACTAAACAGTCAATCCGCGTTGGATTGGACTGGATCACGTCAAAATACTTAAAGCTACATATATTGCGACACGGTCATTGTTTCTTATACAATCATATTTGACCGAAACAATAAGAGCTCCAAAAATTCTAGAACAACGCTATCTACGTCTTTCTTCGAATCACATGGATTGGTACCACAACATTGGCGATCATTATTGGTATACCTTATAACATCCGATAATAACGATGATATTAAAGTTTTTAAACTTTGTGTGAGACCCTATTTCCATAAGAGCACACAAGGGCCCCCGGACTTAGGGAACCCAAGAACGGCAATATTTTTGCTTACACAGCAAATACCTCAATTGCTTTCTACTTCAAGATGCCTACTAAAAATAATAACATTAAAGTGTTATGACTTCAAACAAAAATGTCTACTATATTTTAATAATAACAAGTGGATAACTATACGATGATGAAAAAAATGATAATTATAAAAAATAGGTTTCAACGAGGCCTCAAATTCTTGTATGCCCAAGGGACTCGGCGTACCGTAAGATGGCCCTGCCCCTCCAGTAAACCATATTAAACCAACGCGATGGAGTCTTCAAACGAGATCTCCTATTCGTGAAAAGATACATGTTCCCAGCAGTGGGACATGAGTTAGCAGTCAAGACAGGAATCCCTCAAGTGTCTAATAAACTACACAACCTATTATATAAAACACATTTATGTATCAGCCTTATTTCAGATCGAACCATTTATATTAACATAATTTGTGATACGAATATTCAATGACACGCTCAACAAAGTGTCGCGAGGTACTATTTTACGTTTTAAAGTACATTGTAATACTAGTAAGGACAACAATGTAACGCAATTTTCAATTAAAAACCAACGCAAAACCAATATTTTAGAGCTCTACGAGTATTTATCGTTCATGAAAATACAGATAAACACATCTAACTGAAGTTGATAATGACACGCTATGAATACAACAGTTATGAAATTATGTTTCAGATATGACTAAGACTGAACGTATTATTTACTAACTGGTGTCCGCGATTACGTTCCCGCTGGCTTCCGTTGTCGGGTATTTCCTGGTCTTCTAACAGCAAAAAATTCTTATGAACTTACACCCAAAACTTTAAAATTGACATCACTTTTTTATTTATAGACCGATTGAAATGTAACTAACACTAAATGTTAAGTGAAGCTTACTGCAAAACAGTGAAAGCCGCACAAAATGTGTCAAGTCGCTTCTGTGATTACGCGCGCACAAACACACAGACAAACAGACAAAAGTTCTTACAATTGTTGTCTTGGGTCCTACTGCATTAAGTGGAGTCCCTAATAAAAGTTTATCTCATATATCTTCAATGTACAGAGAACGATTAGTTACAATGATATTATTTATATAGGTACATAGATTTCCAAGATATTTACAGTTAACCCTGACGAGCCGTTGGATTTGTTTACTTTAGTCCTATTTATCAATAGTTATTAGTATTGCATTCAATACCCAGTGGTCGAAATTGAACTGTAAGTCACTAAAATTTTAAGCTCGACAAATAAATGCTTCTTCGCCTCCACCGTCTATCGGAAAAAACATAAAACTCACAACTGGAAACCTAATCCATTAATGTAACATTTCAAATAGTTTAGCGGCAATTGGTACTCTTTGCGATTGTTTGAGCACAATACTAAAGTTATAATATATTACCACTATCTTAAAAATTATAATGTATCATAAAATCTGCATTAGAAAACAAAGCATAAGTGCTGCCTATTGGTAACCATTGCATGGGCAACACTATACGTTAAAATATGCTTATTATAGAAGTTTATTCATCTCTAAAATTCTAAAGTAAATTTAACTGCAGTACTACAGTACCTAGCTGAGTATCAGTAGAGCACCCAACGACATTTTCATAGAGTACCTACTACATATTGTTTTGAACGTCAATCAGCTTGTGAAGATACCTCGCAAGAACAACCTACTTTTTAAACAAGCTTGTATTACGTCCCATCAAGCATATTTAGTTCGATAGATCAAAATATCTTTTGGTATATTTTTCATTTAACTGTACTTCATTAATTTGTGAAGAAATAACAAATTATTAATTATTATTATTCATTACAGTTCCTATAACTAATTAAGTAACGTTAAGTTTGTATTACTGCAATTTCATTACTATAACTCGAGAGTGTTTAGGTATATTTCTAATGTTGTATGAGAATGAGATCTCGAATTTCTTTTCTGCTATTATTAATGGTAACAACTTAATGTAATTTACCACGTGCGTATCATTAAATAGCTTTAGCGCGTCTCTAGTCGATTTCAGGTAAAATTCCTATTTTACATATATGTAGTTGGTTACATATTTCATTGGGCGGCAGTTACCTCTTACCGGCAGGTCACCTGCAAGCTCCACTGACAACTGATATACTAATTATCGATTACAAATATAAATACTGCTTGAAAGCAAAATAAATTTATGCAAAATTATCGTACTGGATTTATGTCCTAGTCATGTCTATCAGTGTGATAACATCTAAAAATAGTTTGAAATCTTGGTCTAGTCGGCCAATCAATCATCTCATTGAGATACTACCTAATAAGAACTAGGAAGAATTAAATTATAATGCAGTTATAAAGTTGTACTTACCTATTTCTGACTCTTCCGAGCATCCTGACGATCTGTCGTCAACTTTCTGTGAACAAAATAAAAAGTGTTAGCAAGAGGTTCCAAGCTCGGGCTTGTGGGTAAGTGTGTAAAGATACTAAAGGTGGTAGAGCCGTTAGAGCTCGCCCGGGGCGGTACAACCGCCACCCTCACAATCCGCCGTAAAGCAACATGTTCTTCATGTACTGTGTTTCGGTAGGGGAGGTGTGGTTGCCGGATACACATTATTGGAGGCGACCAGCTTAGTCCTCAAAGTAGGAACGCATCTGCGTCCATCCTTAAATAGAACGGATTAATAACCATTTCCGTACGAACCATGTACGAGGTTTCCTTACCACACTTTGTACCTATATTTAGTGGTAACTCTATTTTAACAGATATACGACGCCCATTTTTTATTTGCAACTGATTACCCTTTCTGTTCTGCTCAACTCTTTGTACTTGCAACCGAACATCAGCATTTACGGCATAATTTTGTCATATCGTAGATGAGGGTAGTTACTTAGATTTATTTAGTTACAATGTTTGTTAATCTACCGCCGGTTTAGTGAGCTAGGAGTAGTTAAAAATTAGCTCGGTTATGAAAGCGGAGCGTAGTTCGCAAGGACTCCGTTCGCCTAACAACAAAAATACAGTGGCTCTAGAAAGAGGTAAGCGAATCCGATGAAAATTGATAAAAGCAAGTTTACTGGACCAAAATGCTACGGATAAGTTTGTAACGGCGTGCGCGGTACAGCCATCTGCATGGCTTTCTAGTAAAGGATTTCAACAATCCGTTCTCCATTTTCCATTTTCCGTTTAGCTTCCTCTGCTAATTGCTCACTTTTATTTCTTTTTGCACATGACAGTGTTGGCATTTCTTTAAATGAATTTTATTATGGCAAGTCGGAATTTGTGACATCTACCTTTTACTTCTTTATTTGCCCTTTCATAGTGGAAGCCCAGGTTTGCCGGTAGATACAAAACCATTTTATACCCATACTACTCAGTTGTTTCCTTCTCATTGCCTCGTCGTAGAGGACGGGCATAAATTCTCAGTAGCAGTAAAATCTCATCGTAATTTTATAAGAACCACTAGATAAAGCATAAACAGTCATAGAACCTATTCCGTAGTCTAGTATATTCTTGATGTATCTTTCTAATGTAAAACGCCATCTAATTAAATTATAATTACTCAATCAAAGCGCTAAAGGATTGTCGTTATCCTCGCACGCTATGTACAAGGTCGCTATGTAATATATAACATTTATAATGTATTTTTGTACATACATATATTAATTATGTACTGTAAATTAGATGCAACTAATTATATATCTATGTATACTTATGCAGTTGTCTCAGATAGCGTCCCAAAACTAAATTAACTTCAGGTTGGGTTAATTTACTAGTCAGTACCCTTTAATCAGAAGTATTTTATTTTGGGATGATATAAAAATTTGAATATTTTTTGGTACTATTCAGTACCTATATTCTAATAATCGCCAAATTTATCGAGACAGAATATAGAAAGAAAAAAATCGAGGCAATGATGACAATACATATTAGGTTTATATGACGTAACACTCACATTCAAGAGGAGTTAGACTGCTTATAACACACTTAATCTACACTTCATCGTAGCTTTCTACCATGATAAATGGCGACCTGTACTGGCTCATTATAAAATTCCACACTTGCCACTTGCACTCTTAATGCCCCAATATATTTGAAACTTAACCGTGTTTTGTGATGTACTAACGAAGAATTAACGAATGTGGTAAATTGCATGCGTAAATATCGTCAGAAATAAAATAGACTGCTGACATAATAATAAAACAACTCAAATAGAAATTTAGTCCATTTTAAGACCAGACTTAAGTTTCTGAATAATGAAATGTACAATTGGTTTATTAATATTAAAAACGCAGTATATACGTCATATGGCAAACAAGACCACAATGCGAGATGCAACAAAACATATTGTGTACGATAAAAATGCAAGTTTACGGTACCCAATATGAGCTTGAAGTTCAAAAATAATTGTAAGTGAGGTGACAAGAAAATAACACACCCACGCACTACGTGGCAAATAAACACTCTGAGATAAGACTGTTCTGTATAAACATTGACGATATTTATAACCGACTTAAAAAAATATATTTCAAAAATATACATAACCAAATTCGATGCCATCACAACGAAAAAATAATTACAAAAATGTTGGTTACTATATTTCTCAAAATTTTGAAGTCTTTTTAAATTCCAAAGCGTACCGCTGATATTAATATAAATATTGACGTCAAAACTACTGACTTAGAGATCGGTTATATATTTTGCTAAAAGGCTTATATATAAACTTACCTAGTTATTGAAGATGAGGCGTTTTAATTTAGTCACCAGGAGAAACAACACAGCTCAAAGTCAACACAGTCTGGCTTTGCCGCATTAAATAGTGGTGTCTAGCATGTATTGGGTTCCATCCCATTGCAATTTGCAAGGTGGTCTGTATTTTTCGACCGGGGAGGTTATACCGTTCCGCCGATTTCTGCTGTGAAAACAATTCTTGCATTACAGTGCAAAGGTGAGGTTGCTGGCTCACTAACATATGGAACGGCCATCTGAGTCGACAGGATCTTAACGCATCTGTAACAGACTTCTCGTAAGACTACTGTCCTTAAACGGTTCGTAACAATAGTAACCACTTACCACCGGAAGGGCTGCATGCTTGTATGCTATTTTCACTTAATAAAAATAATTATTATTCTAAAATACTTACACATCTGATTAGGGAGCATGCAAATCTCCTTATGGAGCTGCCCGTCTCGTGGACGAGCTGCCGTATGCCAGACCGCCGTGAGGTGGTCGGCTTGTGCTTGAGGCGTTTCACTTCCACGCCTCTACTCATGATTGTTCTTTTTTAACACATCGTCATTTTAAAGTCTTCATTTTTTTCCTCATTGTGAAAAATGGAAATAGTTCCTTAATCACTAAAATGAACTCGAAGGGTTTGGATCACATCTTAGTTCCGCCACTACATGTTTGTTGCACAGTTTATGGATTGATTTATTTGAACTACTCTTTGCTTAAAATTCACATTTGTCCATATCATACTCGCTCAGGGATTACTCGTAGAGTCGGCGAACATTTAATCTGCGCATGACGCGTTGTTTTCGAAACATGTAATGTGTGCTTACAAAAGAGGTTTATTAATATGATTTCGTATTTAGAACCATCATAATGTAAATCTTTGCTGACTAAACTTTGCCTCTCGCTATAAATTAATAAAATATATCGTTGTCGACCAACTATGATTATAGGCACACCAATAAATACCTCTCTTCACATTAAATACAACGTCAGTGAACTTCTGTTTTGTATTATAAATATAAACACATTTCAACGTTTACATAGTAATACCTTATATTAGGCAGGAAGATAAAATAGCGTCGTAGCCGTAAATTACATCTTAATCGTATTAACAATCTTAAACGTCTTAGAAGTAAATAGTAAAATTATTAAATTTTATGACATCTTTATATTTTATAGGACATACGCCCACTCGGTCGGAGTCATTACTCGAATTTAATATTATAGATGTAGGACTGTAAGTATTACGAATATCATTACATGTACACATACTAGAATCGTTAACGACCTGCACTGGCAGTGATAGTCGTATGGTGTATCATTAAAATCTACCTTTAGAAATGCATCGAACATCCAACTCGGAGTAAAAGGCTCTAAACTAAAGCTGGGGCAGGTCCGCGCTAAAGTACATTTGTCCCTAATTATTTTAATGTCGTGTATCTTTAAATTTGTGATAATATATCGTTATTTAGGAAGTCTCTGCCAATTCCTACATAGTTATAAAACACCCAATTAATATATATTTTAATATGAGTATATGTTATCTAGCCAGGTTTTAGTAGGTACACATTTGATTACGATAAACGTAATGATAGTGGAAGCAAATTCGACGTGCAACGTGGCACCCCACGCATAGGTCTGGGTACGGACTGAGGCAGAAATATAAAATCAACGGTGCAAATCGTAAAAAGATTTATATTTTATTTATTAGGTATATATAAAGAAATTTGAACAGTGGACACGCATGATTGGTCTCAGAATCTTTTTGACAAATTCGGTAGGTTGGAAATTTAAAGACTTTATTTTAACTCTGTTACATTTTTAAATCGTAATTATTACATTAGACTTTACGTCAAATATATATCCAATGGCTATTTCATTTTTTAATAACGCATGGATAGTATAAACATAAGCTGGTGATAACGTTGAAGATACAACAAATTTAGAATGAACAGCTTTTCTGACCCTGATTACACTTGCTCCCCGGTTCTTCAAACGGGGACTCGACTGAAAGCTATTTTGCAATTGAAATAAGTGAAGAGGCTGCACAATGTGCACAATAGCGCCTTTGGAGAATGCATTGTTACGAACAGGATTCTTTTAGAAGAAATATATGTAGTTATTATACGTAAGTGGACAAATTTCAGATAGAGTAAACAAAATTCTCTTTGCAGAAATAAAAATGCAGAGTACTTTTCACGGATAAGAACTTTGAAAATGAAATAAGTGTTCCCCTGTTGTTTCTGGTTCGGAAATTTTGAATTTAGTTTCCGTGATACCGTTCAAAGAGATCCTTACTTTGATCTAGGGTGAAACGAATTCGCAACAAAAATGAAAAAATATGCCATCGACTGACATAACTTCTAGTTTGTCTATGCAAATAATAAAATAGTATATGATCGTTATCTGTACATGAAAGACGCAATGGATCACACAACAATAGTCTTAACAATCTTAACGTTTTTTGTCTGTTTGTAAGTGCATTTGTCAGCGCTAGTCTCAAAAACGGTTAAGAACCGACTTCAGTGCAGTTTTCACTAGTGCATTGCAAACTTCACTTAACATATAGTTCATTTCATTTTAATAGCTCTATAAATAAAAAAAACTTACGCCAATTTGATAATTAAGAGTGTGAGAACATAAGAATATTTTGTTGTTAGAATAATTGGAACAATCTGAAAATTGAAGCCCTTGTATATAAATGTGTTTTTTAATAATTTTCTTTTATATTTTAAAGATCAAATTGCCCGTAGCAATGGAATTGCCAGGAGTAGGGAGGCGACATTTCTCAAAGTCAGACTTTCACTACCTACCGATGAACACTAAAACAATAAATCGATATATTTTTGATCTAACACAACACATCCACACGATTTCACACATTACCAAAGGCTCAATTTCAGCAATTGGAAGTTATTTCTCCCCTGTCACAATAGAACTTGAATAGTTATTATTTTTATAACAACTAGCAAAGGCTCGCAAAATTATCGAATCATTGAAGATGTTAAAAAGCTCTTTTTGTACCTCAAAATAATAATTTAATAAATTATACGAAGGAAATTGATTAAATTTAAAACGTTTGATGCGACCATTTTCGTTGAATATCAATCAGAGCCTTAGACAGACGTGAAAGTAATGCTGATTTGCGGCAGAATCTAGATCAGTCCCCGCAAACTGCCCTTTGTATGCGTTCCCTTCCCTTATATACAGGTATATACATATTTAAGGGCCTATACATATGGTTGAAACTTATTCAATTCGCTGACGTCAGCAGCACCCTTACAAGAAACATCGAATGGACTGCATGCTCGTGGCTATTTTAAATCAAATCTAATAGCGAACTTACTATGAGTTGAAATTTTGGAATTTGATATCAGCTTTATAAAGTAACGAGTCAGTTTAAGTAGTTATTCTACTCCAGCTATACTTTGAGAATATAATGAAATAGTTTAATAAAGAAATTACTGTGGATCGTGTTTTTCTAGACGAACCACGATCAGAGCAAGCAACAGGTTTTTTCCCACTTACGTTTTTACGTTAATAACTTCTGTATAAAGGCGTGTCTGCACAAACATGTTTTTTAGTTTCTTATTTGGTTGTCAGCCGGAATTACAACTTACATCTACTTAATAAGACTGTGTGACCGATCGATAAGATGCAACTTTAATCAGTGAATGTAAATAATAAATTTTAGTTCCAAATTTTTACGTAAGGGATAATTGCTTTTAAACTTACATTATCGCCGAATTTATACTGGATTTGTAACTGAGTTTCGCCGTGATCACAAGCCATGCAGCTGGTTCGAAATATCAGCAATAATTGTAATTGTAATGAACGAATAAGACTTTTACGCAAATAAAGTTACTTCTCCGTATTATTTAACTATAACAAGAATGTTTACGTTTCTATAACAAACGTAACTCGATGAGTATCAAGATTTATCCGGTACTGTTATATGTTATTATTTTTATCGATACAATACGTTATCGCAGCTCCATTTCTTCTCAATTAAGATAATTACATGAGACGAGACACACAATGATCGTAATTGCAATAATATAAATTGGATACGGGTAAGATCCAAATCCATTTTGTAATAAAAATGCGATACAGTTCAAACCAATTATTGATATTATTTGTAATTATATTACGCAACATAATATAATTACAATTACGATAAGAGTATTCAGTAGTATTATAACACGTATTACTTGTATATATTGGTGTTATGTACACTACATAAAAATGGCCATCATTTAAAAATCAACAAGTTGTAAAAATCTGGCCCATAAGCATCAAGTCCGAAGTTAGCACAAGTCCGTCCTTCCAAAAAGGATTTCAGTCGTTTTCGAGGTTAGACAGACTCTGTGGGCTGCAACTACTTAATATCAGGTGGTTTGCATGCTCGCTTGCTACTTTCTCACACAAAAAACTAGCAAAACGACAAACAGTAACGACAACATCGTTGAGCTAGAACGCGCGGGACAACAAATTACCACACTGGGACGACCTGTCGTTAAGGTAGGTCAATATCATTAAATCCTGCGCCGTCTCATACATCGCAATTACGTAGATGTTATCAATAGGATCCTTTTTTAAATACAAAGTATCTATATATATCCAAATTGACAAGCCAAACTTCAACAATTATTATAATAAATGCCTAATCTAACAACCTACACGAACTCCGTGATCATACGGTATGGTGCAAGAAAGCCGGCCGCGTTTCCACCCTGAAACCCATCGTAATATTTGCGCAAGATATAAACCAATCTTCTCGCCACTACCAGCGGCACTTGTAATTTTTTTGCCCTTGAACCCCAAGCACAAAACTTTTGTAACATTCGTAAGGCTATATTTATTCAATATCATTAAATTGTGTTAAAAAAAAAACGGACAAAAAATAGTCAAATCTGATATAAAACTTTTTCGGGCAATGGGAGACAATATTATTGATATTTTTCTTTTTCAATTTCAGTTTATTTGAAGCCATATGATTAACTATTGGCATCTAAAAGGCAGTAATCGTGAGTACCCCTTATATAATAAAATGTAATTGAAATCAAATGAAAGTTCACGTTACACAATAGTCGATTTAAATCTTTGTACATTAAAATTTAAAATTCCCATACGTATATATTATTACTATGATAAGAAAAATATTGTATTAGATATAAACAAATCCAGACTTTTGTCCTACAATACAATAAAATGCTATAAACATATGAACGGGATCGAATGTTGCTGTCGTACTGTGTACGCGTACCGGGTTTCCGCATACAATCCCAGTTAAAAAATATAAACAGTCAAATTTTTAAGCAACTTCCAACTTACATGATTAAAATTGGTAAATGACGTCATACGCTACCTTTGATCTTACCCACATGTTGACATAATATACCGTTATCATGTTTACGTCTCCCTACTACAAAGTGTCAAGTTCGCAAGTGAATCGTCTACAAAGTAACAAGCAATGACATCGTTGAAGTGCAATGAGCGATACGAGGTGCCTACCCGAGCTTACAGTACATTGTTGAGGTAGGTCAAAGTTGTTAAATCCTAAACGTCATCGTCAAAGTAAAAAGATTACAAAATTTCATGACGCCTCAGATTCAGTACAATGGCACATATTTCGCAAAGTCGACTATTGAATTTCTTTGATGAAAAGTCATCTACATAATATATAAAAGAGGAAACTGCTTGATCCAGAGATCAACGCACATTTGAAACCGTTGAATCTAGAATCCTGAATATAACCGATAGATTGTTCTATAGCGCAAGCGTGGGCACTAAGGAAAATTACCACAAAGAAATAAAATAAGACTCGAAAGATTGTGTGAAAGCGTGTAAAATAGAAGATAACAATTTGCATTATTTCTGTTGCTGAATAGAGCTGGATGATTTATTGGAATGTATTGTAATATTGACTTCTTTGCCAGGAAAGCCGCAAAAAAAATCCGTATGAATAAATTAATTTTGTTTGATTGAAAGAATTATGTGCACTCATGCTTGACTAAAGCCGATTACAATTGTATAATAATTCGACAGTCTGAAAAATCGACTTATGTAATTCTCAGTATCCTTATACCCTGTGCAGTATATAGAAAAGTATAAAGTATGACAGTAAAATATTGTAGCATATGATTTGAAACTAATTTCATCGTTGGCTCTATTAATAACATCATTAAACGGGCGTTTGCCACCATCGATAGCCCTTTGGTTTTAGAACTCTCTGCAATTATTACGATTCCCCTTGGGTTTGAAAAATTTTGGCTCGTGGAGTTCAAGTTCCACGCCGCCGGTGACAAGAGGACTGATTCATTTCTCACGCAAAGAATTAGGATTGCAATTGAACGCGGGAGTGCGGCTAGCGTTCCTTGTATTATGCCACATGGGCACGGACTTCATTTAGGTTGTTTAGATTAGGCTTTTATTTTTAACTACTAGTATATGGACATAAATTATATTTTCCTATATTATCTTGGAATTTATACAATTTACTATGTAGCAGATACTCATGATTAAAGATTTTTATTTGCCAATATTTCTAATCAGTTGCATGGTTCGTGGTCACGGCTAATCTCCTTTAGTTTAGCCATGACCGCGAGCCATACTAATTGATCGAAATATCGGCACTCCGATAAACTCCGTCAGTTTAGCCGTGACCACAAGCCCTGCAACTGGTTCGACATATCAGCAATTATAAATCATTAATCGTGAATCCCCATTACATAAAAAAATAAAACAAATAAAAAATAACAGTATAGTGAGCAACTATCGCGGAAAGATTATAGAAGTAGCACATCTAGTGCATATAATAATTAAAGCTATGTAGAATATAACTACAAAGTCTCTTCAAGGTATTCGCCTATTCTTGATTACTAAAAGTCCTTACTAGTTACAAAGTGTGAGACAATAACATTGTTGGCTGGAAGCTAACCGAACTGCGCCATGTGCGCTTAGTACTACAATGTACCTTAATTTGTTGACGCAGGTCGGGGTCGTCGCAACTCATTTGTTTTATCAATGTTTTTATAACAAAGGGTTAGTTAGTTTCCGGTATCCATAAGAAGGTCTAGTTGCGGAATAATTTGGTTTATAAATTCTTTAAACTCAATACATCAAGCAGCAACTAAAACTAAATTACAATGTCCATAAGCAAATATCAACTACCATAAAACTGAAACATCATACACGAGCCAATGGTAGATTGAATTACGCAATTTAGTTTTGGTCTCTCAGTAAGTTCACTAATCAAAAGAACCAATAAAACCAGATATCTGCCAATTAAGAATATCGTCCATTACCAACAGGTGGAATTTGTTTATATTTGAAAACAAGCATTCTAAAAATATATTCACCAACAATAGAAACAAAACAATTTTTGGATCTTGTATATAATTTTGAATTGACATTTAAAATAATAAAAACCCAAAACCGGTTCGTAGTGCAATCAAAATTAAAGATGTGTTGCTTCTAATAAACATATAGAATAAAAATAGAACTGCATGACATGGAAATGTATTATAATATCAACTTATCCGCGAGCTAAAACGACTACAATACAATACATATTGAGGCAAATAAAAGTGTCTCGAGAGTATCAGGTGACTTCAGGTGCTTCTCAGTATATTCTTTTTGGTAAAATCTGGGCAATCTATGTAACTTATGAACTTGACCAAAAGTTATTGAATGATATCAATAACGACGTCAATCAGAAATAAAAAATGCATTTTTTTTCATTTACATCAAATCTTTCATTTCAAATACCGATTCCGGATTTGGATGTATTTTGCGTCATTAATCACCGTGGATTATTGATCTAAATTTGAAGCTTAAAGCTGATATGTACATTGTTATATTTAATGATTAAAAAAATTGGAGGCATTGGTGCTACCTAGTTAATACACGAGAAAAAAGAATATTTGTACTTTTTTAGAGAAAAGAATATGTTTACTTTACAGGTCAGAACGCAACGCAGGTGACATAATAACCTGAGAAAACACGGATTCAAGTTTTCGATGTATAGCATAAATGCAGATTACACGGAACATGTACTGATAATGTTTTCTTAATTTTATATTTATTTATATATTATCGTCTCGTCGTCGTCGTCTATTTAACTACAACTATTATATCGTAAGTGTCAAAAGATCGTTTTAAAAGAAAGAGTATAATAAGTGTCACATTAAGTTTTTTTCATACTACCTATACATATATACCTATCATTTCCATAGACAATACCCGTCAAATTATTATCATTGTTCTATTCCTAGAATTATTTTCATTAAAATCAATCGTATTATTATGACTGAACAATTACAATTAATTGGTCTACCTAAATTTAACTGCTTTTTTATCAAAACGGATCATTCCCAATTCTGAAAAGACCTAATTACAAAAAATACTATTTTCCCAACAAATACAGTTGCATTCAACGTCCCTAGTTATTAATCCTAAAACTGAATACGATGATTTCCTGCTCCATTTCAAAAAATATATCTTCCGTGAAGCAAAAATCTAGAAAATAAGAGCCAAAATACGTTTAAGTCGACAACGTTCTTTTGCGATGAAAATACCAGATTATATTGGCCCATAGGTTTATAATACAGTTTGTAGAATGCACACAGTGTAGTTTGTAGAATACAAATTTGTGTTCGAACAAGAGAAATTTAGGGCTTAGGTGGACAAAAGTCCATTCGTCGATATTAAGCGAGAATTAAATTCTACAGCCGAGATTATATCAGAAACTAAAACTTTTTGTAACTGTAAAAGTGATAAACAGCTAAAAAGAAAGAACAATTAAAAATACTATGGTGTAGAAGGCGCAAATAATAATATTTTTGATTGATGATTTGATATTTTTTATCTCGTTATACACTTAAATATTATATACTTGATAGTCGTGGTCGGCATCAGGTCTAACGATGGCCATGGTATGCTGCTACTAGATTTTAAATTAAGTAATTGTTTGATAGAGATAATCGGAAAACTCGAATCATACTTCAGGACAAATGGCATGTACATTGTGCATTGAACGTATGTATAGTTAAATTTTATGGCCGTTTGTCATGAATAGCCCGAACCGACGTAACAAATTATACTCTTTAAAAATGGATGAAGACATCATATATTGATTTTGATAATAATAGAAACACTTCGCGGCAATACATGATGGTATATTCAATATTGAAAAACTATTGCAAAGCAATCCATGGAATTTGAACAAAAATCTAATAAACAGATAATTTGGGAGTTTATAAAAATTAAAATCAAAATGAAGTAGTTATGCAAATGGTTATTAGTTAAATTTGAACGGACCCGAAATAAGTCGACCTACTCTTGAGCTCAATCTCATTTTAACATATTATTAAATGTTGCTAAAATACTGAAGTAATATAGAATTATTATATAATAAAAAAAATCAAACAACAATGATTCTTAAAATCGCACATTAATTAATATTACCAAATTACAAACTCAAAATCCACAAAAATATTTCTGTACGATTCGGAATGGCTACTAAAATTGTATGTAGAATTATTATGATCACCTTTATATTTATATATCGTAATAAAAAACAATTGGCAAAAATTACAACTGAAATGATAATTTATTACGAAGAAGTTAAATAAATATGTACGTAAATTTTATTTCTTTTATTATCATTATTAACATCAAGATTTCAACGTGAGTTTTTCGACTACCTGCGTTAGAAACACCATTAATCATTTGCTTAGAAAACATGGTTAAAGTCATCATCGTGTATATTTAATAAAATTATATTTTTACGAATATAAGCAGGTCATATACCTAACATATATTTTCAATTAAACTTTGCAAAAATATTATTAAGTATTTCAGTTATTGTTCAAACTTTAAAAACCATTTAGAGCAGTCGACTAAAAAAACATACCATCATCCATACCATCTACTTAATGATATTTAATACTTATCATAACTCCACGAAGCTGAGGCAAAGAATTATCAGCACTTTTCTTCAATATTTTTTATTATATATCGGATCTTAGCTTTTAATTCGTTCGGTTTAATATGGAAAAATTACCTTTTAAACCAGATATACAAAAAAAACTTTTTGATATATAAAGAGTTATAACTAATATTTTTAGACAAAAACTAATTAATAAGTTCTGTTTTGTAAGCACGATAGCGATATATTCACTGGTTTTGAATACTTCGCGGCGTTGGAACTCGCAGCAGTTGGATGTCATGCACAAAGGCTGACACATCCACACTGTAGCGCGCAACTTCCCCGACTAGCGTTCGCTGAATCCTGTAGGCGCTATGTAAGTTCTCGGTAGGAGGGCCGAAGGGGCGCGGAACGGCGGAAGGCTGCGCGATTATTACTTCGGTGACAGGCGCGCTAGTAAGATTGTTATTCATTAGTGTTGTGATATAAAGTGCAGAATTATAATCGATCGTATAAAATGTGCAAAGTAAGTACAAAAATGTTAAGATATAGTAAAGAATGAAAAGGCTTTATTTTTTTAAGCATGTTATTATAAAATCTTAGTTGAAAACTTCTTAAGTTGATTAGTATCCTAAGCACATTTTCTATGCTTAAAGAACGGCGAATTAAACATTGTTTTATTGCTCTAATTACTCCGAACAAGGGTTTGTAACATTAACTTTTATTTATTTGCTATTACAATTTTGTGGTTTCTTTAAAGTTGATAAGAATCAGCTGTGATTTGTGAATACATGAGTCCTTGGTGAGCAAAGTTCGTTTCAGCTCTGCTTTGGTTACTTAGAATATTCATGGATTCGCGTGGCAACGGCTTTTTGGGAGCCGTCACATCTAGTCATGCACACCAACGCAAATGTCTGAGATAGAGGAAACGAGGTCCTATGACCAGTATATGTACAAGAATGTAGATAGTTAAATTAACCAGTAATTTAGATAATACCAGCACATTTATTAAAACTTATATCATATAATTGTAATAACATATATCAAAATCAAAAAATCAAAATCAAAATATTTTTATTCAAAGTAGATTCTTTACAGAACTCTTTTTGAACGTCAATAA
>DWON01000398.1:0-34492 GCA_018251015.1 Phocides pigmalion okeechobee | reverse complement strand
GTGTTGGAAAAAGGTAATTTTAATTTGAGTTAAAACTGTAGTTCAACCAAGGAGGTACCACCGTCGCCGTGATGATCCGATTAGAGAAATGCAGTAGCTGATGTGAGAAGTGTAGCAAACGAGCATGCAAATTACCTGATGTTAAGTAGTCGCAGCCCATAGACATCCACGTACCACAACCACAAACACAACCGAAATCCTATCTGAGCTCGAAGGTAGATGCATTACTACTCCTGAAAACTGAGATTGGAGCCTCGCTTTTAAGTGTAGCCTGCATCTCTCTAACCGAAACACAGTTGCTTTAGGACAGATTGAGGTTGCGGTCTTTCTGTGATTTTATCATTTGGATATTACATTTTCATTAATATAATTTTAACACTTTGACTGTGGTAGATATTAAATCAGTTCAGCGTTGCGGGGGGCGGCACTAAACTAGAGCTGCATTTTTTAGACTAAAGATACACCGACAATTCACTTCAAAGTTGTATTTTTAGCTTCTGTGTATCATCTACGAATACACAGACGTAATTTCCACCCCCAGTCTTATTGTGCCGACCTAAACACAGCACTTTTGTTCGCCCATAATCCATATAGATTTGTACGTATAATAAAGGTGTGTTCAAGCTGTAAGCGCGTTGCACCGCGCAGTACACAGCAGTGTCGTAAGCCGCAGGGAAAGTGTTAAACCTATACATAAATACCTATCTGACTGCAAAGGATGCTAGTTCAAATTCAGACCATACAGACATCTAAATGATCGATTTAGATATGAGTTCTGGGTCTGGGTATTTATGTATTCACCTGTAAGACATGACACCGGGTCATGACGGTCGGGTTACGTTTAAAATCGTTTTTAAATAATATTACACATTTTTAATCTTTCTCAATTCTCGCTTGTCGCATCTCGTTGGGAATGAAACACGTACTACACAAAAACGAATTCAATTAAATACGTATTAAAATATATGAAGAATATACAAAATTCTTCACAAAAATGTGACGAATATACAAAGTTTTTGACAAAATGTGGAGAATATACACTTACACGATATTCCTTAACAGTGCCATAGGAATATTTACACAGTACCTACATATTTCAACAACTCAAAGATCGAAGGACGCTCATACCACACAGACACAACTTTGGTGTTAGAAACCTTGAAACTGGCAGTACGTAACGCTTTCTTACTTCCTCTATCGTTATGACGAGAAAATACATACATAATAACGATTACAATCGCGTACAAATGAACAAACAAACATTTTTAATTATTTATTTATTTAAAAAATAAATATCATAAAATTCGCTATCAAATACGTACGCTAATATAGATATATAAATATTTAATATATATATATGTATATATAAAGTTTGAAGCAAAACTCTACAAGTTCAGTAGGGTAACTCTTGTTTTATTTGACAGTTATTAGCCACTATGCCGGTCTGGTGCTGAAGATCGAGATTCGATTTCTGGGCAGGGAATCTTTTAATTAATGCATTTAAATTTATGTTTTAAATGTAAGTGTTACGTATTTAAGTTTTGTTTTTAACTTAGAGTGTTAATGTGTGTAGCTATTTTAAATAATAATAATAAAAATAAGAAAATGTATAGGAAAAATGTTTAAAATAATCATGATGGTAGTAAGGAACTCAACATGAAAGGTACACTCTACCAACCCTAGCAATTATAGCCTTAAGGGTGCGTGTCACTTTCTTTTATAAAAACTATGAGAAATGATTCCATTTTAAATATACATATATAACATCAAGCATAAGTAATAACAAAAAATTATTTCGATATCATTATGGAAAGAGAACTGCAATTAAATTTATTTAAAAAATGTAAGTTTTAAAATCAAAGCAGGTAAAAAATCATATTCAATTTGGCACAACCCTATAAGCATATTTATAAACCGTAAAATCTTATGCCATAAATGAAATTACTTGATTTGAATGTGACGTGGTATGATGACGTTTCGTGTCACGTCGCAAGTTGTGTCGTGTCGTGTCCCATTAAATTACGTTTTTTTGTGTGTTTACAAAACGGATTCTCATGCGGCTTTCACCAATGGATAGTGATTCATGACGCATATGTATGTGTATAATTTATTAAGGTTTAATTAGATTAACTGAGACATGGCGATTATGGTTGAAGGTGTCGGAAAAAATTATGCCGACTGATATGACGATAGAAAAATGAAGGCTGCCTCTCTCTCTATGATCTGCAATTATGCAAAACCTGGACTGATTACTAGTTATTGATTTAATTTTTGAAAAAATCAAATAAAACAAAAATTACATATCCCCAGAACCATCAGTGTTAGAAAGAGTAAAAGTATCTAGCGTTTCAAACAAAATGAAAAAATGGAAAATTCCAATAGGTTATAATATCTAAGTGATATGCAATATTATATTTTAGGCAGGCTTTTTTACAAAAAATAATTTTATATACACAGAATAATGATTTACCAAGAAAAATATACATTTTCGAAATATCATCAATCTATAATTAATTATGATCAAAATAATGTAATTACAAAATTATTAAAATGATAAATTCTATTTAAATATTAAGAAAAAATTCAAGAAAACGAAACCGAAAAAAATATCAAAATTAATATTAGTGTTATTTAGGTTTACTCTAAATTAATCAAAACGACTCAGTAAATAAGTACAACGGTTCGGTAAATCGGAGCAACAGCTCAGTAAATCATCATTCCATTAAGAAGTACAAGCAAGCTACAGCGAAATTTTTAAACTATAAATAGCTATAAAACCAAGGAAAGTATTTATACAATATTGCCTATGCTAGTCTAGAAACGATACAATAATTATTATAATAAGATGACTCAAATCAACGTTTTTGCCATTTTTATCACATCATATAAAATAATCCGCCTTTGGCGCATATAAAACAGAATAATCATATAACATACAAGGTTTCAATCCAAGTGTTCAGACGAAGTTTTGTCTAGAAATTAAATGTTTTTTTTTACTTATACGAAATTTACCGAACTTAATTTTAAAGAGACAAATCAGTAAATTAATTTACTTTGGTGTTACAGTAAATTTATTAGAGTTACGTAACTTTTTGCCGTTACGTAAATTTAACTTTCAAAGTATTTACTTATGAGAAAAACTTCGTTAAAACACTATCAATATGAACCTGCAAAGCCTAAATCGTAGCCAAATCCGAAATTATTTTCTCATAGTCTCACTCTTACCACTCTCCAGTACCTTTTAAACTTTTCTAGTCATAATACTTAGCTGTACTTACTAAATACGATTTTAAAATGTGTGAACAAGCTTCTTAATATATAATAATAATAATAAAAAGTATTAGTTAAACTTTTAATTTTAAATTCTATGTATAGATTTCAAGATTTTCTTTTATTTTTTTCATATATATTTAAGTAGTAATTTATCTAACTATAACTACGTCTAGTGCACTATGTTTTAGCTGTGGTCAATACTAAGGCTTGCCGTACGATATGTGCTCCTAAATGTTATCCAAAAATATATATTCTAAAGTAATTATAGCTTACCAAACTTACACAAAAAATACACGTTAAACAAAATACTTATGCACTCACAAAAATATGATACAATTAAAAATTCCAGTACAAATATAATAAAATAGGATAATATCTTGTGGTATAAGTAAGTATGAGTATATGAATCTCCTTTACAACAGGTCGCTCACATTCGTTAGTATTTTTCAGTATTTTAGATGATAGATTAATCTCAATGACGAGAAGTTAGGAGCACACATTACGGTCGCACTAAGAAGCGTTCTATATATTCAACTGTATGTGACGATTGCGTGGATAATAAAATACTCTTTTCCTATAAATTGGAGTAATTTTTACCACAAAAATATTATTGCTTTCAGAGGTTCTGCGTTACCGTTAAAAATATTCTTTTTTTCATTTTTTAGTCCTTATTTTTCTTTTTTTACTCACCTTTCTTCATATTTATTATATCGTCGGCGCTCCGGAAGCAATCGTGCACACTATCCAAAAATATATATACATGACCACTAGCTAAACGAACTATCCATTTGGAAAAGAAAACGAGAGAATTTTCGTGGAAAATTAATACATCAAAACTTTTTGGCGTAATACATTTCGAAATACTGATTTCGTACTCGCCAACACTACGTATACATATATAAATATAACATCTTAAAATTAGCAATCCAAAAATATAAAATGTACATGTTGCATACGTGCGCCCTCAGGTGCCCCGTGCCTCGCAAGCGAATCGCGTCTTCCACTATACGTACTTTCAACTTCGACAATGTCTATTTTCGCTTGTAACTGTAATGCGACTTTTGCCATTACGCAACCAGAGGGTGCAAAAGCCGCCACAACTGGACGGTTATTCTCGAACTTCGTCGCGTTACATTCATTATTTTCCTCTTTCAGTCACCGGTTCACGATTAGCGACTTCCGAACATCCAGTCCGCTAAACTATTTCTATCAATCGATATCATCAACATTCGATATTAGATAATGACTTATTATTAAAATTTTTGAATCGCAAAAAGTCCTATCAAACACTATATACTCGTAGTTGGATATTGAAGTTGCTAATAGCATTCCGGCTTCCACTTTATTAATGACAACTCTGGGCCTTTCGTATCTTACTAGAAGTAATTAATTGGTGTGGAATGCAGGAATCGAAGATAAAATAAAAGATACAGTTAAATTGAAAAGTTTCAACAAAAATTGAAGTGAACCAATGCCAACCATATCTGTCCTTGAAGTGGAATTTAGTAAAGTAGTCGAACAAATCAGTGTCATTCAAAGTAAGTGAAGATTCTGATCCACGGCCCTGCACAAGCAAAGCAATCTTAGTCGTTCGAAACTTTTGCTTTATAAAAATACGAATCGAAAATATCTCGACGGCAGCACGTCGTCTTATGGTTAAGCTATGATTACTCCTATCTTAAACTATTAACTATATTTCTACGTTAAAATATCAGAGAATTCAGAAAAAGGGAATATTTAGGTAGTTATTTCTATATTTAAGTGGTGCACAACCTTATTTTTTTCATGAACGCTAGATTAGTATGGCAATTAGCTTTATCGAGAGTCTAAAACAAAAAGTTAACAACTATCTAATGAACTAAGTTTAGATTTTATTGATAATTTATTAAACATTTCAATAGTTGTTGAAGTAGGAACTAGGGGTGGGGGAATCAAAGATCTAAATAATAGTATAACAATGTATATTGAAGTCTTTGAAAACTAAGTTAACGAGTAAACAATTAGAACTAATATAGATAAACTTAAGATCGAAGAATTTCATAAGATCGAGGCGTAATCTACAGAAATGTTAGGAGTCCATAGATCGTTTCTATTGATCGTCTAAGGCTTTTATCGCATAGACTAAAAAGATAAATTAACCTATTTAGGCTGGAATGAAACCTATACGGTAAACTTTAGACCAATAGTAAAACTAATTATTTTTTTCTTAATTACGATAAAATCTCAAAATACTCACAGCTCGTCGGGTTTATTGTATTATACGCTAGGTGCATCTACTTTATAAGAACAGTGGCTTTTAATAATTTGAATTTGTACTTAACCTACTTACTTTAAACTCCACCGTGGAAATCATGAAGAGTCAATTTTCAAGTTGACTTGATCTCACAACTTGCCAACACAAAATAGAAAGGAACATAAGTTAATTGAATCATGTGTTAAGTGATTCGCAGTTCAGTGGAATTGCGACAGACAAAAATAATACGTCAATGAGTTACGGATTTAGAAAAGATACTGCCAATATTACTGATAAATCTAGGTAAATTACTTTACATTCAATTTAGAGTTTTCAAAAATATGATTCCAATAAATGCCCTAAACAAATTTCTCAAAAATACGTTATGAAAATATAATACAAATACGATAAAATTTATACTAAATATAACCCTGTCTATGACCTGAAGAGTTTAACCAAAATGAGAATTTAAATCCAAACTCTGAACAAGTCACCTCTGAACAAAACATAAGGAACGACAAGAGTTAATGGAAACTAAAAAGGGTATACAAGAGATTGTACAAGAAAGTCAAAATATTAATGAGAGGAAATAGGAAGGTTATTGTAGAAGTAATGTTAAAATTTCAATATCCAAGGCCTGAGTTATCTCCCAACGCCGAGAAACCTGTTTTAAGAAAGTATTTGTATTTGGTTTTTGATGATGGTGTAATATTATGGAATTATGTATCTGACAATGATTAAATAAGGCAGTAGTATGTTGATGTAGATCATATGAATCTATAGCTTCTAAGTATAAGTGATCACTACGAGAAAACCGCAATAGGATACCTAAAAATAACATAATATTAGCAAGTAAAAATTACGTTTCTACATTTCGAAATTATTCAGGTCCTATTTTTCAACACATCCCCAGAGTTAGCACAACTTCTGACATCATCATCAATGTATTGACCATATAAATGACCGTTGAGACTATTTTCAATCTCTTAGTTAATTTAGAAATGTGTAGCAACCCCCACATAAATAGCAACTTACCTGCCATACTCCCTATACTTTGTCAACCATTAACTTAGGACCTTAAAATAATCTGCAATATCTACCACTGCATCGCGTTGCCTATACTTAGCAGCTACAGATAATCTAAATCTAATTATAGAGTCTTAGTTACATTTTAAATGGATAACATCAAAACTCGATGGAACTCTATTTTTATGTGGATCTTATCGTAATCCTGGTTTTCTTTTAGGTCTTTCAGATGTTTCAATGGTGTTTTCAGGTCACATTTTAAACAATAGCTCAAGTAGTAGATCTTCATCAGCATTCATCGGTGATTCAGGTGCTAAGTAGTCAACAATCCTGTAAACAATATTATGTATTTGTCGGATGTAATTCTTCTTCATGGACAAAATTTTCATTCCGCAAGCAAAGTATCACCCAATTGCAAATATCTCCAACCTTGCATCTTTTCCAGGTGCTAGAACCTATAGTTTAATTCTCGAACTATTTAATTACTGGAGACGAATTGAGGCAATTCTCTCGTTTTACTAGAACGGTGTGGTTACCAACAACTAGTCGTGGTGAAGTAATCGTCAACAAATCATTAGCTAATCAGCAGGCAGTCCTCCTATTAGATAGTAAGTAGTTTCTGACGCACATAGATATTTGTAACCAACTTCAAAACAGGATTAAAGTCCTACTTAAAGTCAGCCACAAATACATTTGTATTTCTAAGGGCTAAATCAGAACTTCCCATGTTCCTAACGTTACTTCGAAAGCAAAAACCAGCAGTGTTAGGCAAAAACAGGCATGGCGGTGCTACCGAATTCAGCCTTAATGCCGGTTTTCCACCGGGAGCAGAGCAGACCCATTAAGGACTCCGTTCACCTCGCAAGATTGAACTGCATACTTGTCGTTCCACTAATAAATAGTTGATCGGAAAGGACTGAGCGGGCTGAAAGAATTGAAATGAACTTGTTCCGTTGTAGACAGCGCAATTCTAGCAGTTTTCACCAACTCTTTCTTGGTGGAAACGTAAACCTATTTTATATAAACAGAGCCCGTCCCGCCTAGCCATTTCTCGCTCTTTCGCGGTGGAAAACCGGCTTCAAAGAGTTCTTTGCTGAGTTACGTACCGATTAGGCGTGGGTGGTGTACTGGTGGTGGGCAGCAACGAGCTTCGGCGGGCACCCTGGTACAGCCGGACCACCTTCACGTTTTCGGCTCGCGCGCTCTGCAACCTGGAGGAAACATGTCAAACCAAAATGTAATGTAAAGTAATGTAAAGTAATGTAATGTCATGTAATGTGATGTAAAGATTCTATAACGTTTTTTTATAAATGGTAATAAACTACTTGCTTTGCAACATGTCTTCTTTCTGGAGCTTTCAATAATTATAAAATTATGACCGGCAACAAACTACTACCGGTTAGCATATTTTTTTCTTTCTGGAGAAAAAGTGGCAAAAAACCTTACTATCGTAGCGCTTTTTTCAATCTAACTCCACTTTAAAATTCTGTATGTCCAGGATGTCATGAACGTATAAAAAGACCAGTAAAAATATGTAAGTAAGGTCTGATGTCTAGAAAAACATCCAGAATCAAAACAGAAACATAAATTCTACGCTTAAATATCTAGTGAGCCAGGAATCGTACCGAGTGTAACTAAATGGCAAACCGGTATTTGGTTGCTTTTAGTGTAATTATTATTAAGCACAATAAATTTATACTTTATAAACGATAATTATAATTACAAATTTAACATGATACTTCTTAAAACTAATCATAGTTAAAACTTAACCAGAACTTCCTAGAGAGAGCCATGATCATACAGTATGGTGACAAGAATGTTGACCATATTCCCGGACGGAATAGCAATTATAATTTTTTCGTAAAATATGAACCATCAAACGTGGAATCGTTTGATGGTGATATTTCGTAAAATATGAACCATCAACGGCCATCAAACATGGAAGTAATTTGAAAAAATTGACACTTACGTTTGTTGAAAATTCCTCCCAAGTACTAAGCGTGAAATTAGAAATTAAAAAAGATTATTTAAGTATCAGAATTTATTCTCTTAATCCTATTAAAGTCTTAAGTACTTATTAAACAAAGGAGCAGAAACGGCTTATACTGTCGAGCACTCAAGAGCTATCAGATATAACCGAAGTGTCTTACAAAAACCCATTAAACGTGAACAAAACGATAAATCAGTTTAAAGAGATTATCAAACCGCTACAAAGAACACGAATAACATCCGACGTTTCAGATCGAAACCGTTTTAATTGCGAGAGAACTGAGTAAAGAAACTAAGAAGGATTAAGGCAAGAGAAGTACTATAAACGAAATGAAACGCGCCTTACTGACTTGTCTTACGACGTGATATAAGCAATGGGCGAAAGACAATTCTATCGCAAAGAATCGCCAAGGTATTCATTACTTTTTATATGAGAAGACTAGCAAACGAGCTTACGAACCACCTGATGTTACGTAACAGCTTTAGACATACAACCACAAACACGACTGAAATCCTATCTGAGCTCGAACGTAGATACTTTGCTACTAATAAGGACTAGAATGGTTACATCGCTTTAAATTGTTGCAGCAACCGCATCTCTCCAACCGAAACACAAGTAATGCTTTAAGGCAGTTTATAAGGGCGGTGGTGGTACCTCCCCGGTAGAAGTATAGTTCTCCCACCTTGAGCACACTACCACCACATTTTTATGCTTTAATATTAATCGTAAGGATGATATATTTGATAATTTCTTAGAAAACAATAACTAATCGAATGAATAACTAATTTTTTATCGCCAATAATCGGCAAGGAATTCATATTACCAATTTTTTAAGATTGAAATGAATCCTAATTTGAATATATTAATAATATCGTTGAGAATAATGACTATGTAATCAATTATTAATGTATTATTGCAAATGTTAATGTAATTCGTATTACCATAAAATTAATTAAAAACCATAATATGCGACATACAGGTAAACTTTAAAAGGTGGTAGAGCCATCCTCATAACCCGCCGTGAAGCAACATGTTCTTGCATCTTCAAGAGCAAGAACGCATCCGCGTCCATCCTTAAATAGAAATTCTGTTATATTTGAGATTGGACGTGGTTGTCCATGGGCTGCAGGTACCACTTAACATCAGGTGGCCTGCATGCCCGTTTCTTACTCTTTTGATTAAAAAAAAAAACTAGATGTATCTATCGCTGTTCTGTCATCTTCGGCCTGTCACCAGTTTCTTCCCGCCAACGCAGTTTAACCGTGACCACGAACAATGCAACTAGTCTGAAATAACGGCAGATTATTTAGAAAAACATAAATACCTTTTGCTATATAACGGTTCCTTAAGATGGACGATTTTTAAATGTCGAAACATAAATAGTAATTATCTGTTACGTAGTAAAAAAAAACAACGAACAGTTACAAAGATTTAGTCTCTCAATCGACAGTATTTTAATTAAAGTAAATGTTAATTAAAGAGGGACGTAGATAAAATTTAAGACCGAATAGTGTAAATGAGAAAAATATTTTCATTCCAAAAAAAATATTAATAAACTAGCAGGTCACATGTTTGAAGTCAAACTTTATTAGAGGCACGCTTTGCGAAAATTGCGAAGTTTTGCAAATTATCGCCGTAACCGTCTATGTAGACTACTTATACTACTTACATACTTTAGGGAAAATAAAAAGCTTCAAAGAACTGAGAACCTCCTTTTCAACAAGTTTATCAAACGCTCAAGATGGCTGGACAAAAAAAAAAATCAAAAACTTTACTTTTGTCTATCGATATACAATACTTTGGGGTCTTTTGGTAGCTTGAAAATATTACTTAAGGTGATAAAATAACAATTTCAACGGTGTGGTATCTCCACCCTCAGAATCCGCAATGAAGCAGTTCTTGTGTTTCAATTGAAAAGGTGCGATTACCGGCTACATGAACAAACGACGACCACCTCAGTCCTTACGGGTAGCAACGCATCTACACGTCCTCAGGGGTTGCAACGCATCTATGCACGACGTCAGACAAGACGTATCTTTTTTGAGGTTGGACGTAGATGTACATAAGTTGCAGAGACCTATTAACATCAAATAACTTGCACACTCATGCTTCTTTTCCATCGTAAAAAAAACATATTCTTAAATCACCAGAGATACCCAACTTTATTCATATGTATAGATTGTTTTACATTTATATTTGCCCGGAATTTCAAAGGAATCTAGTATACCTCATAACGACAGCCACGTAACCTTCGTAGGTGCAATAAATTTATATCGCAGGTACATCGAAGCAATATCGAATTCTTGGAATTAATGCAAAAGTTCCCGGCCTTGACTCTAATATGAAGAACGCAAGCACCGTTTGTTGTTAATAATGTTTTTAATTTACATTTTAATTACAATAATGAAAATCTAAAAACTAATTATAATAAAAGCCTAACCCAAACAGTGTAATGGGAGTCCGTGCCCATCCAACATGGTGCCAAGCCAAGAACACTAGCCGTATTCCCGCGTTGAATAGCAATCGAAATTCTCCTTACGAGATCTGAACAACATCTTATCACCGATTGCGTCGATCATGTAAATTAAAATTTATTAAATTTTATGATATTTGTTAATAATATTTTTTTACAGTATTTTACAAAACTTTAATTATTTTAAACTAATATAATCTCAATTGTGTCGTGATATCCCATAAAATAAAGGAAAAAACGGATTAGCAGTAGGGTAGATAGGTAAGATTAATCTACCGCTGCCACCTGTCTACAGTTTCTCCTCGCCAACCCATGAAAAAGAAACTAACTAGACGTAAGGTAGATTGATTAACCTAATTAATCTATCACTAGGACCTGTCATCAGTCTTCCCCCGCCACTGCAATTCAGCTGTGACAACGATCCATGCAACTGATTAGAAATGTCAGCAATAAAAAGCTTTAATCCCGTGCGTGATTAATGGTGAGTACCCGTTATATAGTAAAACAACACTCGTTGAGTCTTTGTATTCCTTACTAACTGTTCGTAGTGGTTTCAATTGCATACCAAAATTGTCTCTTCTATCTTCTAAAACATAGCTGAAAACCTTCTTCAAGACTTTCAATTAAAATTCAAAAAGGGTTTTAAATTTAACTGAATGGCTATAGATATAAGCACGTTCAAACCATCTCTTTTAACTCAACATTAGTAAAGATTAAACAACTCTTGAATTGGCTTCAGTTAGATTTACAATGTGATTTATATGGATATTTTAAAAAGAGATTGACAGACAGATCAACGTATAACCTACAGTCCTAAAAATTGCAAAAAGTTTTTTTTATATAGCAAAAGTGAGTACTAAGAAAGGAATATTGAAGATTCCGCCCTAAATGGACGAAATTAGAAGATGACAAGTATGATTTTGAAGATGTCGTTTCAATGTTTTTCTTCCGATACAGTTAATAAAAAATAATAGATGTGTTCATGTGTGTTAATAGAAATGATTTGTTGAAAAGTATTGCAATCAAGTGCAGCGCGAGAAAAGCCTAGTGCATAAACAAGTAAGTTAACAAAATAACTCGTTAGCGCAAAAAGACTAAATACTAAAGTCATCAACGTGCGTTGTGTAACCTGATCCGGTTACGTAAGCGAGACTAGCTTCCATTTCCTCGATGACAAATCCGCTACAAATCGTATAAGAAGCACGATAAAGGGGATGAGATTTTCTTTCCAATCAACGTGCGTGATCTCGACAATAATTCGGTATTATAGGACGAACATATATCGGGGTATCGGTGTATCGGTCTCCGGACGCCACGGCCGCCTGTTGCTAACAGCATAAGAAATATATGTACTTGAATGAAGAGGAAAAACCCGTCTCGTAGGGTCCGCTATGGCTAATGTCACTTACGAGGCTTCGCTGCCTATTAGACGACTCGGTCTATTCAACTCAAAGTTCTTTGAGTATAACTTTAATTCAATTTATAAAAGAAAGTTCATTTTTAAGTAAACTTAAAATATCATAGGATGAAAACAAGCAATTGGCTCTGAACCAAGTTTATCCACAGGTTGTGTTTTAATGTCGTATTTACTATGTCGTGTGTATACGCGATAAGAATAATTATTTGACTAAAGCTCAAAGTAGAAATTGTTATTAGAAACTGGAATACATAATCCCATTATTTAATTCCATTATTAATAATAGTGGTTAACTGTAACAGACTGAATTCTATTAAGCACTCAATTTGACTTCACACACTGTAACAATTCTCATAACCACTCACGACTGTTGTTTAATTGTTAAACTTTTGTCACAATGACGGTTATTTAGACTTATCACTTCACTAAAAACGCGATCAACACATTGACCCCAAAATACGATGCGACATCGACAAATCCATCCAAGTTTTATCCTATCGTTAAAGATTATTCCGAAGGGTGTATCGTCGTCGCGCGCGATACGGGCGACCGCCGCGCACTTCCCGACCATCTGACGTCCCCGCCGCGTGCCGACACCGGCCGGCCGCACATTTAACCCCTGTAATGCGGATTTAAGGTGAATTGTGAAATAAACCGCCACTGCAATTATGGTAGTGCTCACAGCCAGTCTGTTCTCCTTTATCCGAAGTGCAGGATACGTGTGTAGTATCTATATGATTTTAACTGCTGTCGTTTGTAGACATTTGTTATCTATTCCAAACTGACGACATATCCTAGGAACGGCTTAAACTTTGCACGTAACAGTTGATACAAAAATACTAAATTTTCCTTATAAACTTCGTAACAAACATCACAGTCGTCCATTTGCGAAGATAGGGTAACATATCGAGAGGTCCAGTTTTCCATTTTTTTTAACGTGATTATTTCGTGTATTTGTATAAAACCTTACAATAAATACCCTTTACATTAGTTGTTGCAATATTAGTTGTCATAAAAGATGCTTTAACTATATAACGTGTATATAAAAAGTTACAATGGTACAAAAGTTTAAAATAGTCTCTTGTAAAATCAAAGATTTAAGATTTCGCATTGTCGTCGTAAATGTGCGACATGGAAATTTTTACAGTCGGAAAGTTTAATTTTAAATCTAAAATGATTCGGGTTTGTTTATAATTTTCGAAAGTAAATGTTCGAAGTTCCTTTAAAAATACACTATACTTGCGCAGATATTGCTAATTTTTTTGTCGCCTTAAGGAAGGAATTTCCAAAATTCCTTTCTTAGTGCTCACTTACGCTATATAAAAAACCTACTTGCGAAATTTCAAGATCCTATTTTCAAGTTTTGTCTGTTCGTCGATGCTTAGACGTAGAGACGTCTCTCAGTCACCTTACTCATAAGTATTTACTGACAGATATCTATTTACATGAACAGAGTAAAGAGTGGATAATTATTTAAGTAAATTACAAACCTTTTAAGACGCCACTGCAGCAAAACATACCTTTTGCAGATGCAGAATTGGGTACATTGTAGTCATGTAGAATGAAGGTAAGCAGATTAAATTTAAATCGTGATAAAGTCTAAGCATAAGGGAATAGCTTAATTCAAAGCCTTTGTGTAACCACTATGAATGTTTTAACATTGCTAAAAATATACGTGTGTATTTCATTTGTATCACTAGAAATGTTTTTAACTAGCAATGCCGCCACTTCGTCCGGTGCTGAATGAAATAAATCGACATAACATCTTTATTTCTTAACCGATATAAATAAAAAAAAAAACAGTAAATGTTAAGTGAAGCCCATCACAATGTAAACCTGAAAACTGTATTCAAATCGGATAAGCCGTTTAATTAGCGTGCACAAACATGCAAAAATGAAAGAATTGTTTTGCGTTTTCTTGCATACATAAAGGCACGCCATTATGTTTTTTTAAATATATTTGCCATGTACAGACAGCGATTAGTTACAGTTTTATTATATATACATATATGTATAGATATTGATTAAATTCTTTTATGGACACTTACAAATTTAAGGTTTTTGTGGAACAGACAATAAGAATGTGCATGTCTTAAGAAAATAAATTTGATACTAGCGTTAAATTGCGCGTTTGTCTGTAATATATAAGCTTACACGACTGCTATAAAGTGTATAGTAAAGTGACATTTTAATGTTATTGCTGTAAAAGGCATTGTCGTCATTGCTTACATCTAGTTTTATACAATATTAGTTGTACAGTAATTCCAGTGTCATTGCTTATTTAGTAAATTTAAAGGTGGTAGAGCCGTTAGAGTTCGCCCGGGCCGGCACCATCCCTACCCTCATAGCCCGCCGTAAAGCAACATGTTCTTCATGGATTGTGTTTCGGTTGGGGAGGTGTGGTTGCCGGATAGACATTATTGGAGGCGACCATCTCAGTCCTCAAGAGTAGGAACGCATCCGCGTCCACCCTTAAATAGAACTTCTGTTCTATTTGAGATTGGACGTGGTTGTCCATGGGCTGCAGTGACCACTTAACATCAGGTGGCCTGCATGCCCGTTTCTTACTCTTTCATTATAAAAAAATGTAATTTCTTAGTTGTATTATATATATTTTATAAAAAGACATAAGTTACAGGCATACTGTGTACAAAATTGTTGGTAGATTAAGAGTCAATGAACAGTTTAGCTGTGATCATGTGCCATGCGACTGGTTCGAAATATCGGGAATTAAAAAGCCTTAATCGTGAGTATATAGTATAAGGTACTCATTATATAGTGAAAGGTATAAACTCCGCGATGATGTTAGTTTAAAATCGTAGCTCCAATCAGCAAAACTTTTGCGTTAAAGAAACACAAATAACCAGACGTTTCTCTTTTACATAATAGTAAAGAGTACGTATAATATTAGTACAAAAAAAATGACGTCTTCGTTAGTTACACATTAAAGAATGGTCTTCACCGACAATTAGGTCGAAGCTTAACACTTTCGCTGCAGCTACAACATTGCTGTGTAATTCTGGGCGCGACGCTTGCGGCTCCTGCACACCTGTGTTGTAGCGACAATTTTGTATGGATTACGAGCGAACAAAAGTGCTGTTTTTACGTCGGCGCTACAAGACTGGGGGCGGTTATTACGTCTGTGTATTCGTAGTTGATAGACAGATGCTAATAAATACAATATTTCAGTAACTTTTCGTCGTATCTTCGGTCTAATCAAACAAGCTCCGCAATACTGACCCGGTCATATATATCCGCGCCGCATTCAAAGTGTTGAGACAACAATGGTTCGTTGAGTCGGTTTATCTTCCCTCTATTAAACGTGTAAGCTGCGCAACTTCTCAACAGTTTCCAAGGATAAGTTTAACTATCGCCGCACTTGTACGAGGTTAAACCGAAGATGAAGATCCTCGCCAAACTACAAATTTATTAGTTAACTACAAACTCTACTTGCGAACTATTTAAGTATGATGAAATGAAATTTAAAGGTGGAAGAACTATAGTTCGATCGGGGAGGTACCACCGCCTTCCTCATAATCCGACGTAAATCATTACGACAACAAAGCAGCGACATTTTTGAATCTAATCTACAAAATGAATTAGAAAATAAAAAAAATAGCTTTTTGCCTTTTATGTATCGGTTTTCATCGATCGAAAGAGCGATTCAAGAGGAAGGTTTATTTGTATAATACATGGATATATTAAAGTGGAGAAAAGCCGGCAATTCGTGATGTCATAAATACACCCGTGCGAAACAGGCTCTGATCGCTAGTTCAAATATTCAAATATTTTATTTCATTGTAAGGTTATGCAAATTATGTAAGTACACTTAATGTACGTCAAAGGTACAATGGTAAAATCAGTACATCGGCCTTGAGCTAGTTTGATAAATAAATCCAAAAAAATACTTTAATTTCGTAAAAGAACAGATGGAGGTCAGAAACACAAATCGGGCCTTCTTTCTATTCGGCCATATCTCCGACGTGCTAACATTTCCTGAGGTTAATCTCGACCAAGTTGTATCTCCGCACAAGACAATGGCTGGAAGTCGTCCAATTTCTTTTTTTCGTCCAAGATTAATACTTCGGCGTTCGTTTTCACGTAAAAACGAGATAAGGCTCGTGCTGGTTTAAGTACAGGTAAGTATTGTGGAACGTAACATTGTTGGAGAAAGAACATTTCTCGTGCAATTTTTACTATATGTTAACCTATTTAAAAAATGTTAAGTAATTCTACATCTGGTACCGTAGAATTTGCAAATTTAGGAACCGATTTGCATTTTTATTTTATTTTGGAGAATTTATACTTCCACTTTGGGCCATTGTCTCCTAAAATCCATAATAAAGATTTTCGGTCCAACATTTTATACAGTGGATATTTTACACGTAACGTGTTTTTTATTTATAACTGATATTCAGAAAACTGTTATAAAGAAATCCACTTTAAATAAAATCATGGATCGAGGCTTAAAGTGGATAAAAAAAGTGCAAAAAGATCCATCTATGAATCTGTATAATGGATTTTAGTTGAGAGGGTAAAAAATAGAGGTGACCTCTTGTGTTGAAAATTAAATTAGAGAATACATAACATTGATTGTGATTAAACAGGGTATGCACCCATTGTTGCGTTCCTACTGGGCACTTATTTAATTACAATGCTTAGGATATACCACCACGCTGGCCAAGAGTAGTTATACTTCATACACCATTAAGAACTTTATGGAGAACTCTCAGGCTTGCAGGTTACATCAAGATATCTCTATCGTTAAAAAGTCACAATTAATTTCCAATCCCGCACATAACATTGATAAATCATAAGGGATTGAAACCTTCGCTCTTCTCATGTGAGAAATCGGAATTTTCACCACTAAGCCATCACGCCTTCCATCGTATGATTACAATAACATATTCATAAATCAAATGGAACGATCGGTACAAAACGGTTGAGATAAACAATTTACATTTACATACCCATCATGTAACGCCATTGCTGAGCAGTTTAAACTCCACGCCGCCTTATCGGTCCATCGCGGCGGAACATAATTACCTGTAACAATTAAACGCAATTAGCATTTTTATGGCATCATAGTAGTGTTTAACGTTGGTTATTATTAACGGAGATGCAACTCTTGCGGAATTTTAAAACATTTAACGTATAAAATAAAAAGACCTCAGCGATTGCTTAACGTTTCTGTTACTGTCGACGTTTGCAACTTAGAACGCTTTTAAACACTTAGAAAAGTTAGCGAATAGCGTTGTCACACAAACCTAAATATTGCTTTATCGACATATCTATGAACTTATATCCTTATAACAATTATATCCTTGACAATCATTAAGTGTATATATGGAAATAAAATAAATGAATTTGAATTGAATGACTTACTTTTATTCGAACAATTAGTAGGTATTCGTTCAATTATAATATAAAATTAAAATTAATTTTATCAATCGAGCGTTCCATAAAAGGTTTCATGAGATTAATGAGTATTTCATTAAATATGATTTTACAGCTCTACATCATTAGGGTTTTTTACTAGGAACGTAAATATACCGAGTTAATTAAATTTATTTATGATTCACTACCGCCGTCCTCATAATCCGCCGTAATTTAATAAAATAGTTGCTGCCTGCGACTTCGTTCATGTGGGCTTCATTTTGGGGTCCAGATATTCTAATAGCAAAAACTACTCAAGTACCCACACCCATAACTTTTACATCCCATCTTTGATTGATAAGAACGTATAAATTAGAAGGTGGCCGATGTAACTAACCACATGATTATTTACATCGCTCATCTTCTAATTTAAATAATTTATAATTAAAATGATAACAATTCTTTGTACACGATATTCAACCTATAGCCGTCGGGAATTGAAGGTGCTTGCAATCCCAGGAAACTTTCCTGGAATTGCAAACACACGACAAGGTCACATAAAGGTAACACTGTGAAAATCCATCTCAGATTTCTAATTTCTACTTTTAAATCGACGCTTTTGTTCTTGTCCGATCGAAATAAATCAAGCACGAAATATTAAGTAAAGCTAAGGGTCACCGGGATAGAAAAGCATTTGCAAAATGCTCTTGGCACTATTTTTAAATCTGTCATTCATACAATATTCATTACACAGTATAACCCGAAAAAGATACTGTTTTTTTATAGCGAAAGAGTAAGAAACGGGCATGCAGGCCACCTGATGGTAAGTGGTCATTGCAGCCCATGGACAACCACCTCCAATCTCAAATAGAACTGAAGTTCTATTTAAGGATGGACGCGGATGCGTTCCTACTCTTGAGGACTAAGATGGTCGCCTCCAATAATGTGTATCCGGCAACCACACCTCCCCAACCGAACACAATACATGAAGAACATGTTGCTTCACGGCGACTCATGAGGGTCGCGGTGGTACCGTCCCGGGCGAGCTCTAACGGCTCTAGCACAAGAGATACCTAATCGTACGTCATAATCTATCTACATATATATCAGTATACATATATCACTTTAACATTTTCCTGTGGTTTACAACAGTGCTGTGTAATGCGCGGCGTGCATTACTGCTCATACACACCTGTGTTGTACGGGCAAATATGTATGAATTACGGGCGAACAGAAGTGCCGTGTTTACGTCGGCGCTACAACTGGAGGCGGACATTAAGTCTGTGTATTCGTAGATGATACACAAATGCTAAAAATACAATATTTCAGTTAATTGCCGGCGCATCTTCGGTCTAGAGAAATAAGCTACAGCTTAGTGCCGCCTCCCGAAACGCTGACCCAACAACTGACGCAACGCTTATTTGTAAATAATTACAAATATTACAACTGACAACGAGTAAATAATATCTTCCGTGCCATTAATATCCGTACGCAGTTCTTTCTGCACGCTAACTAGCAACTTTCACGATAAGTTTTCATCAAGTTTACAGCTAAGTATGCAAGATTCTGCTTGCAAGTAGAAACTGTAAATAAAATAATACGCCGCAGTGGTTTCCTTTGTTACAATTTACATACGTATACTTTAGGGCCCGAGATACTTATATTTTTTGCCCTTTATTTACATCTAGCTCATGCCCGAGACTTGGAATAAGTGGGTTTCAATTTTCAGGGTTTTCCATATTGCTTTCTAACAGCGAAAAGTTTGTATGTACTGATACACGCAACTTTTAAATTGATGTAACTTTTTTATTTACAGACTGATTGAAATGATCTAAACCCGAAATGTAAGTGAAGATTACCGTAAAACATTAGTGAACACGCACTGAAATCAGTTAAGTAGTTTCTGAGAGTAGCACGCACAAACGCAAAGACGTAAATGGGGACAACTACTTTTACTTTGTTAATACAGGCCCTTAATGATATTTTTTCATTTATCTTGTATGTACATACAGCGATCAGTTATAATTTTATTATTAGATAAGGGTTAGGCAGAGTTATATTTCAAATAAGTTTATATGGAACTGTGTATGTATAAACTAGGGTAGCTCTATTGAGACGTCGTACTTGAGAACACCAGTAGCGTTCAAAATGTTCAGTAGCGTACAGGAAAAAGCCATCAAGGGATTATTTAGCGTGTGGACATCTGCCATAATCTTGTATCGCTCTCAATATACCGGGTACCTTTTGAACGTCTTGCCAAAGACTAATATTACCTCGTATCGCACGTAATATACCGGGTAACTCGGGAACGTTCCGCTTCCGTGACAAAAAGAATAGGTCGACGATATCATACGAAGTCATGTGTTATAATTAATACCTTATTATTATTACTAATAATTACTGTTTTTATAGATTAAACTAGCTATAAGGCTGACAGGCTTAAAGGACCTGATGGGAAGCCTGCCTGTGGAGACGAGAGCGGCGTTAAAAAGCTCTTTGTACATGTTTTAAAAAGCCTTGTGAGAGTATTTCGAGATTATCACAGGCGGGAGACATGTTTCGCAACAAAAATCTGAATACTACGAAAAGTACTGTCATTATACGAAAGGGGAATTACATCCTTAAAATGTCGTCATCTGTCGAGAGCGCGATGCCTCAAAAGCCTTTAAGTGTCGAATCAATCTTTGATATTAAGCGAGTTGGAGACGGACCGGTCGTAATCACGTGCTCGTATGCGGGGCTTCGTTTCATTAATACTCGACATAACAATTACGGTATTGTCATATTCTACGATGTATTTTGATGTATTTGAAGTAACATTTCTATAAGTGGGAGGACTATGGTTCGACGGTGATTTTTATACTCTATACTGTTGGTGCATAGATGATTTGTCAGTTCAAGTGATATGAAACGTAGACTACTTTCTTCATGTTTCTATGCTTCATAGACTAATACTTTTATGTAGGTTCCAAATAAAATCCAAACCAATACAGATAATTTCAAGGTGGGAGGACTATAGTTCGACCGGGGATGTACCACCGCCGCCCTCCTGATCCGCCGTAAAGTGTTACTTGTGTTTCGATTGGAGAGGTGCGGTCGCTGACCATTTTGAAGCGAGGCGACTATCTTCCTCGCTATTATATTCAGTCGTGTTTGTGGTTGCACGTGGATGTCTTTGGACTGCGACCACTTAACATCAGGTGGTTTGCATACTCGATTGCTACGCTTCTCACATAAAAAAAAAACATATTGTAACGATGATGTGTGTCGAACGTAGATCTTCTGTTGCCGTGGCTCTGGGGGCCTCTGTTTCAAGGACTAGCCTCTCGGTAACCCTCTTTACAAGCAATTATTAGGGGTCTACTATCCCCAGACAGGATTTTCAGATCAGAGTTATGTAAGACCAAACATTAAAAAATACAACTGAATTTCCTCGTACTTTCTTGAAGTCTATATAAAATATTAGAACCGATTTTTCTCTTAGTTTTTTGAAATCAACACTAGATACAACAACATTTTATCATTGTTTTGTTGAAGTCGGTACAAAAATACATACAACTGAATTTAGAACCTGCATCTTTTTTGAAGTTTGTGAAAATGCAACACGACTTGCGTCTCATTGTAGTATTCCCGTTTATTATAATTTGAACCACGTCTCTTCACGTTGCCGGAAACTACGTTTGCGTATACAATGTTTTAAACAAAAAAAAAACATTATTGTCATAACTACAGTCGGTTGTTTGCTGAACTTACAACTTAAAGTAGATCTGAAATTGCGAGACTGCCATTTTATATAACGAGTTTTGATGTTTGATAATACTCGATAAAGCAAATTTAGACTGTCAAGTGACGTATAATGTAAAAATGCAACCCGGCCCAGCTTCGCTTGGGTAATAGAGTTTATATTTACTTGCATTATTTTTCTTTCATACATGCATCCAGTCATTACCTACTTGCAAAAATTAACAATTAGAAACATCTATTTCGAACGACGACTGAATTACTTTATTGAATTTAACTATTTAATTTCTCGGACAATTTATAAAAAAACGTAATCACTCTACAGGTTGTTGAAAACTGTGAGAAAATCCTTCCAATACTTTTTGAGTTTATCGCGAACAGACACACAGACGCGACGGGGGACTTTGTTTTATAATATTTAGAGATAAGCAGATATTAATAGTAAAAAAATCTGTGAAAGTAAATGTATGATTGATTTTTTTTCTCTTTTAAGTAATTATTCTTCCAATTTTTTAATGGAACGCTAATATTATTTGATAGTTTACTTTAATTAAGTTATATCGATGACAAAAACATGGAGCTTTCTGCCACATATAAAGCAAGTTTTGTATATTTTATAATTTGCAATTGCCGAAGAATTTGTACTTGATTTTAAATGTTATAGGTTTAATGTTTTCATTTTAAAACGAAACCCGTGCCCAGTACTAAGTCTTTTTTTCACTTTTTGACAGAAGAGTGCAAAACGAGCATGTGGGCCACGTGATGTTAAGTGGTCGCTGCAGTTCATAGGCATCCACATCCAATCTTAAATAGGAGTTAAGCCCTGTCTGGCTTCGCGCTTAGATACGTTGCTACTCCTGAACATTGAGATGATCGTTTCGCTTAAATATAGATGAAAACCGCACGTTTCCAACCAAAACACAAGATTTAAACTAATATTATCTCGGAATTTATACATTTTTCTATGTTATCTCTATATGAGTACTCGGGACTTACGATTAATTATTTATTTAGATTTCAAAGATCAAAAATCGTTAATCTTGAGTATCCGGTATAAGAAAACGAAACACAAAAATTGCTTCACGGCAGATTATAAAAACGGCGATGGTACCTTCCCGGCGGAACTATAGTTGCATGTACGTACCACCTGTCACAGCTTGTCAGTTAACTACCTACGTCTCTTCGAAATACATTATTTTAATGGCGCTGTAAGATATAAATAAAGTCTTTGTAATGGGCCTTTTTACGACATCGGTTCAAGGTGGCTACGTACAAGCATGTTATTTCTGTGTACAAGGAAAATAACATATACTTGAATCTATGTATGTTCTTTCGTGTAATGAGTACATATGTAGATCTCCCTATTCTCACAATTAAAACAAACGACCACGATAAGCCCGATGAGAAAAGTTCGCGCAGACGAGTTGAAGTAATATCCTAAAGAGATCAGAAAATTGTTGGATTTCGGGCAACTCTTCCGAGTTTTGCCATTTATAAGTCAGTTGTGTGGTGAACAGATTAATAGACGGAACGGTCTGATGGAAAGCAGTCACCGTCGCCTATGGACATTTGCAACACCAGAGGAATCGGCAGCGCATCGCCGGCTTTGAAGGAGGTCTCTTTTTGCACCAATTTTGAAGAGCCCCATGTCATAACGCTCCGGGAATACCTCAGGAGGAAATTCATTCCACATCTTGCACGTCCGCACCAGGGTTTACTCCGTATGATAATGAGACATCACTACCGCCTTTTGACAAACGTAAATATATGCTTATAAAGTAGACGTGCAACTGTAGCCTATTGTAGCCATAGATGCATTGGTAGTCCTCAGGACTTCATCCATTTTCCTTTGGTATTTCTTGAACGTTATGATATTAGATCCTTCAAAAAATGTGTTTAGGGAGATCTCCTTTAAAGCCGGCGTCTCCTTTAAAGAGACGATGACAGCATTCTGTTCTTATCTGCCTTTTTAATTTACTAATTTATATAAACAAAAACTAATACTCGTTTCATATACGTAAGTGAATTGGCAATTAAACTTTTTCATCGAAACGTGAGATTTGATTTACTCTAGAAATAAATAGTACGGGATCCATCATATTGCAATTATCCTTCAAAACAGGTAAAAGGTGAGTCCATTTCAAAGAGAAATCTAATACGGTTTTTTGGCGCGAATATTGTTACAATGGGAAATAAATAATTATACTATACTCAGTATACTTTACTATACACTGTAAATATATACAATATTATTGGTATTTCACTGTTACTACAGTCTGAAACGTCAAAGTTTGGGACACGAATGGAATCGCGAAAAAAGGGTCGACCATAAAACGATATGCCCCCGAGCTCATGCGACAGGTTAACGCAGATAACAATGCGAATTATCGTCACATAACGCTGGAAGTGCGCACGAAACGAAGAGCGATGTTAACGCGAACGACACGTATCGCTCTATATACCGGGAAATGTTTTATGGATACTTACATACTTGTATTTTCATACGGCTTTATTGTCACGTGTCGCTGATGGGCACAGGTATCGCCAGAATGAGAAGTCCACGACGCTGGGCAAGTTTTTGTAAGAAGAGTAGCAAACGAGCATGCAAACCTCCTGATGTTAAGTAGTTGTAGCCCATAGATAACCACGTACAACCACAAACACGACCGAAATCCTATCTGAGCTCGAACATGAATATATTGCTACTTCTGAGGAGTAAGATGGTCGCCTCGCTTCAAAGTGTAGACGGCAACCGCAACTCTCCAACCGAAAAACAAGTAATGCTTTACGGCGGATTATAAGGGCGGCGGTGGTACCTCCTCTGTCGAGTTCTCCCACCTTTCACCTTTTTATTTTATACATATACTAGAGAATGTTTTACATCAATAGTTTTATCCCGCTAAAAGCATCCCATACCATCGCCTGTATAATAACGATATCACAACATCACACGCTTTAACGCGATGCGGTTCCCACGTAAAGGCCGGTTTCCATAACCATAATGTAACGATAGTCCTCATTATAACATACGTAATCTTGCTACTTTAACTTGAGGGTAAACGCTATATGATTGGACATATTCTTGCCATTGCATGTTAAAGGTGGCAGAACTATAGTTCGACGTGGGAGGTACCAACTCGTCCTCATAATCCGCCCTAAAGCATTATTTGCGTTTTGGTTGGAGAGGTGTGGTTGCCGGCTACACTTTGAAGGGAGGTGACCATCTCAGTTTTCAGGAGTAGCACTGCATCTATATTCGAACTCAGATCGGATAACTTTACGTTTGCTCCTTTTCTCCCATAAAATCATATTGTATGTATGTATTTTTATTTTCATGTAAAGTACAAAAAGAGTAATTCGATAAAAACTTCGAAATGAAACGATCGCAAAGTGACACGTGATACTGGAACAAACACGAAGCAAAATCGGCAGGTTAAAGTAGACAATGACGATGTGCATTACCATTAGAATTGGTCATAACGAGCGGAGGTCGCTTGCATGCGATCGATGGATATCGCGATAGCGGAGCGGACCGCGGCGGGCTCGTGCAGCGTAATGCTTCATTTGAATGCGAATCACGCGAGCAACGTTGTGGACTAAACAATTGCTATTGTGGAAAATTATCTTGTTAAAAAATTCTATTGCGATGATGATAAAAAGAATAATGGCTCTTGTTACAAATGCGATTTAATTTCCAGCATACATGTAAAGCAAATTGTGTAGTATTGTGATGGAACGAAAGTGGTCGTCTTTCTATTAACATGGCCTAGATGCCTCCAGCCCAAGATCCTGCTGGCATGAAGGAATCCTTCTTTACCCGGGCTTTCAAGGGACCTATATCGCCGTCGGTTGGGGTGATAGTTGTCAAATGTTGACCTGTTTTGAGTTAAGCAGTCATTCTTCTGGTGGTCTGAAGAGACCTAGTTTAAAAGCACTTTAGGGAGCTGGCGGCCTTCTGGAGGACGCGTGTATATTGTTCATACGAAGCCCTAAAAACCTTGGTTCTAAACTTAAGGTTCGCCGGACAGACAGAAATATTTACTATGTTTTTATATAGAATCTCGTTGCCACTAAGTACGGCGTGCCTTATAAAATTATCTTAGCACTAAACTTAACATAACGTTGCCTCTACACATACAAGTTATACCATAAACAAGTAAAATAATGCGCAATTGAAGAGCATATGAAATTTTTAATAAAACCGGCGAAACAAATGAACACACACTAAATATAATATACGCAAGTAAAACACGAGCCAGTGCGTTATTACACGAGCGGTTCGTTTACAGCTATTCTCCTTTTGAATTGCGAAAAGGAAGTACAAAGTCCCTTGAGATGACTTAGAACAACATCCACATTGTTCCTATCAGGAGCACGGTGGACCTTTTGATTCTTTTGTACTCTGCAAGTAGAACCGGAAGAGATATAATATCTTATTTGATAGCATTGCAAAAAAAAAATCATTACCATTTTATAACTCGTAAAGCGCAACGATCACAATACAGTTGTCACATGCAGAGTTCCAGGTTCGATTCTCGACCTTTTCAAATTCATGACATTTTCAAAGATGGAAAAGATGTGTGTTTTGGAATTTCTTTAGCGAACTATTCTCCAAAATGAAACACCTCGAGAGTCGGTGGTAGATTATTGACGTTCAAAAAGAGTTTTGTAAAGAATCTACCATAAAAAAAATGATTTTGCTTCTTTTTTATTGACATATAAATTATGCATTTCTTTTTTGTTCATCATTACACATAAAAAACTTATAAAGAAACAAAAGAGATAGAGAATTGAACACAAGGACGCTGTTTATAGGTTTTTTCCAATAGACCCAAAAAAGGAGAGTTGAAAGATTAAGGCAAACTTAGCGTAATGCCTGTTCTCGGTCTGGATTGAGTCTGGGACTAGAGTGTAGAAAACGCGCGTTTTATTTAATGGTTTCGTTTCCAAATGGCTCAAAAAGGAACTCTTATATTTTTATATGTTGTAAGTCCCAATCACATGTCACAGCTATTTTATTCGATGATATTGTAATTACAAAGACGACATTTAAAATGTAAAGATGAAAATCTCTTTTCACTGTTTTAATAAAATTAGGATAAAGTAATTAGGGACAGAAATCGGAATTGTTAATTGGGGACTTTCCCCTACTCGACAAGAGATGGCGCCACTAGTTTTCTAAATATCTTGCGTATATATACAAACTCCGAAATGAGACCATCGGAGCAAGGCAGGCAATGGGAACTCGCCTGGAGGGAGATCTCCCTTTGCCAAAGTTAAAATTTTAAAAATCTGAATTGTTAAAAATATTTTCACTGCAATATACATAGTGTGTAATTTTTGAGATTTGGGATGTTTTACTTTATTATATTACGATCACGGAACCCTTTGCTACGCGTAGTGCGAAAAGCACTTGGCATGTGTTTTTATCATTTTAAACAAGCACTTGGCAATATTCTTATCTTATAAGGTCGCACATGGATGCATTGTTACTTCTGAGAACTAAAATGATCCCCTCGCTAGTAGGTTTTTTCACCCCTAGCCGTAAGCCATCCAAAACCTAACCGTGCTCAACGTTGCTTGTGAATCGTTTACGATCTACATTCCCCACAGCCTAGCGCGTGAATTTAGTCTCAATCCATTATTACACAAAAGGCTTTTGAAAAATACAAAAAAGTAAAATATGGAACGAAATCGGCGCTTCAAAAATGGAACCAGATTACCAGACCAAAACGTAAAATTAAAATAATAAGGGCTAGAAACAAGGATTTTAAATTTAAATCGGGAAACAAGTTTATATGGCACACCGGAATTGAAAGGCGGTAATGACGCCTCAACGACAATATCAGGAGAATCCTGGCATAGCCGTTCTGCTGGCTGCCGAGCAATTAAGCCGACGCTAAAGGACAATTTTGTACCATCACAGCCTTTGATGCAGTCTGAGTTATTAAAAATGTTTTCGACAAAACGCAGAGAAAATTAAATTAAAATGTCTTTTACGCGCAACGCAGCGATGGAGTCAGTGAGGAGTGCGGACGCTTAAACTCTGTTGCGAAGCTTTACTGAATTGTTACTCTATTTTCAAAAATCGTACGTTTGAATTAAACTACTATCATCGCGAAGTTTATAAATTAATCCTTTTTTAATTGCTGATATTTCGAGTTATTATGGCTTATGTTAGTACTGTTTCTCAAACTATGTTTTCCAAGTATTTTTATGTATTTTCGGTCTGCACCACTATAAATTCCATAAGGCTGCTTTCGAATGTTTCCCCAGTACTGGATCAAGCCTAAAGCATTTTCCAACATGCCGCTTCAATGCATAATCATCTTGGAACCATGGTTTAGTTACCAGCCAATTTGTCGCATAGTATTATAACATGGACGATTTTTAATGGCGTAAAACTAAAGCAATCTTCGACGATTACTAGGACTGATCGTTTAACATACCTTTTGATGCACGGAGGAATGATAAAAAATTGCCACTAGCGATCACCCATCTAACATTGCGCCCGACGTTGCTTAACTTTGTTGATCATTTAGTATCTACACAAAGAAGCCTTTTTGCTTTTAAGAATAACTAATAAATATTACCTATTTTTTATTTTGAGTATTGTAAACGATTTTCGATATGTTGTTAACAGATGAAACGATTATCTTATCCCAAGGTAAGATACATGGGTTTATGTAAAATGGATACATTTTAGGTCAGATTGAGACCGTCGCCTAAAGCAGATACATATGTTTACGTACATAGGATACATTTTCGACGGTAGCCTGAAATATACAAATATATTTGGATTAACTAGAAATAACAAGGAAATATAGAGTATCTGCATAGGAATGTACACGTGGCAGGGGCAAGACGCGGGTGAAATATTCGCAATAAAGGAGTCAACATCCACGTGTAAAAATGTAGGTTTCATGTGTTTTGAAAACTGTCGAACGCCAGCTAAAAGGAGGCTCTCGAGCGAGAAGCTCCTGCAGAGCCTTTGACTCGCGCGTCCTTTGTATCGACTCGACCGTGTCAACGTTTCACTTCCACACTAGTTACTTTCTTACGAGGAAAACTTACAGATACAAACCTTTTTAACGTGTACAATTGTTTTTACAGCAGCTGGGTTCCGTTCACCATTATATTTTTGTATACGATGGAAATAGCATACCGGACCATTCAAATCGTTTTCCTATTACAAACTTTACTTTTTATTGTACTCACGGACATATGTGTATAAAAAAAACCAACTCATACATATGACGTAACACATATCTTCTGCAAGTGGCAGCTACGCACGTTCTCATATTAGGAACGTGTTGGTAATAATTATGTGTCGAAACGTGGAAGTATCGACCGTTGCTTATTTACCTTCCTGCTGTAATAACACCCTAGAGTAGTTGTAGTAAGTAGGATACACTGTACGAGTGGGTTTTTAGTCTAGTGGTTGAGCCTGTCTGCTACGGAGGTTGTGGGTTCGATTCCCACTATATACAAATATATGCGTGAGCACGGACACTTGTTTTGTGCCTACGTATTAATTGTTCTATTTAAGTGTATATATGTATATATTCTTGCCAGATATTCAAAAGAGGGCGGGCACGAACAGTTTTTTTTTTATTTTACTATATACCGGGATACTCACGATTGACGATTTTTGATTTGCGATATTTTGGCGGGCATCGTGCATGCATTAAACATAGTGATAGTGGATCGTTGCAAAGTAGTTTTAACAATAACTCAATAGCATGGATTTGCGTAAAGTGACGCCTAATACTATTAACCATATTGTGTATGTATATACACAATATTATGAAATTAGACGATTTCAATCACGGATTGCAGCATGAGGATAATACAAGGTAACGCACTTATCGGTTATTAATTACGGGACTTTGTTACTGATTTAAATAAAATGTACAAACTGTGATAGTTTATATAAGATGCCGACCTCTTACACGGTAAATCCAGGATTGTAATCCCTGACACGTATCTCCAATTTTACCAAGTTACATTCGTGTATTACAAATTAATTATCGCTTGCTTGAACGTTGAAAGCAAATATCGTGAGGAACTGTATGCCTGAGTTCACAGTAAAGTTGTCAAAGGTTTGTGAAGTCTACCGATCCGCACTTTGCTACCGTACGGTCTATGACCCAAGCCTTCTATTTCTGCGGGAATCGTGCCCAGATTGGGACAGTAACAGATTAATGATATATAATCAGGCATTTTTGTCACCTCGGAAGTTACTTCCGCCGGCTTTTCTCTCCCGGTCAACCTTAGCCAACAGGCGCTCAAAGCCGATGTACTGATTTTACATTGTTACCCTTGACATTCATTAAGTGTACCTTACTATGATATAAAACATTTGAATTTGAATTTGAACTTCTGTTTTGGAGATACGCTAATTCTCGAAAGTTGTAAGTTCATAAATATTCGCATTTGGATAATTTTCACACATTAATCCAATTATTCTTATGGCAAATTTTCAATATTTTCTAAATTTCCTTTCCTCGTGGCTCCGTAAAAAAGCCTTGCGTATAAATACATGAATTATTATTCGTCTCTACTGCACAACTAGCCTGGGAAACACGGCGTAGTTATTATTTAAGCAAATAGTGAATCTCTGTGGAGTTACGCAAAACATCGGCTTCCGCTTGAGACATAACACCTGTATAATAAATTACTTGCAATATAATCAATATTCATGTTTAATTGTTCTTTAACAGTCGGCGACCCAGTGACTTGAAATAGTGACTTACCACTCAGTAACATCGAGGTTCGAGTCCAACTGATGTTTTAGTCATGTGCGTGACAGATTTAATAATTTGTTTTCACTAAAAGAAAACTAACTGCATATCCAAGATCTCATAATATTTTTCCATGTATTTTTCATGTTTTTTAAAGTGGTAGGAACTATAGATCGATCGGGGAAGCACCACCCCTGATACTCAGCCGTAAAGGAAAATCGTGTTTCGGTTGTAGATGTCGGGTTACACTTACTAGCGAGGCGATAATTTAGTCATCAGGGGTAGCAAAGTATAACGTACGCCCTCAAATGAGTCTTTATTTGTATGTCGTAGGCCCGCACAGCTGGCCAAATGTGGGTCGATAAACATCACCAACCATTTGCTATGTCAGAAGAGCAACAAATAAGTATGTAGGCTACCTAATTTTAAGTACCCGCTGCAGCCTATGAACATCGACATACATATAAACTTAAACGGGAAACGTAAATTCATTGCTAATCTTGAGAACAAATGTTATCGACTCATTTCTAAGTGTAGCCTATAGTCTTACCTCGTCAACCGAAAGAAAAGAGAAAATTGCATTGGAGCGGATTATGAGAGCGGCGGTGGTACGTCCCAGTAGAATGATTTGAAGAGTATATCATTTGGGGGTTATGATGCAGAACGGATAATTAAGAATAGATTAAGGAAATATTTTTCCTTTTTTTATAATATATTCTGTTCTGCAGTCTCTTTGCGAAAAAATAAATCCATCTTTCTTTTTGTTCTTTCAGAGAAAGCAATTTATTTTTCATCATTTTCCCGAATCAGAGGACAAATACGCAGACAAAAGGGGAATAAGTCTTTTTCAGCTACATTGTTTACTAACCGCGCTGGCCATTCAACAAAACCCAGGCGACAAGTGAGGATTACATCGGATCGGCGTTTGACGTTTTGTACACGCGAGCGTTTTTATAACCGCTGACGGATCCGAATATAGAAAACGCTGCCAAGTACATTTGAGATTATCCACTGTTAACGAATTGAAAAACAGGATAATTAGTAAATACAATTTTTTGAAGTTTTTGCAATTCCATTTCCTTAAAACATTTCGCTATTTCCAATCCTACATGCTTAAAATTAGGGAAGGAGAAGAGCGGACTCAATATTTTAGACTTGAAGCAACATGTTTATTTTTCGTAATTTCACTATTATTCTTTATATTTATTATTCTTTATAACGCATTTAACTTGTAAAATGAATGAAATGATGGTTTTCAAAACGCGTCACAAGAATTACAACTTAAATAAAAAAATATATACAAAATTAATGTTATTTCGCAATAAAACTAGCCTAACGTACCTAGCCTAGCCTAGCCTACGTACTTAATAAAGTGGGTACGCGGCGACCGCACGTCGACATCAATTACACCGCTCGGGCGCGCACTGACGAACGTACGCTCTCTTTCACTTCGTGGAGTAGACGGGTTGAGGTAATTCGCGAGGTTCGCTCGGGTGTTAGCCAAGCCGAATCGGGTTAAATTTACAAGATTTCCTGTAGTAAAAGATAACGAAAGAAATATGGGCCTCCGAAAGAAAACGAACGACACTTTTATTTTTCATTTAGTAAAAATTGCAAGTCAATAATATTACAATTCTTCCTGTTATAAGAGATGCAAGAAAAATAATTTATTAAAAATAAGGTTTTGAATTTACAAGAGCTCTACTAAAAAAAGGTTTTAATTTTACACAACTTCCAATATCAAAAGACACTGGAGATATATCTATACGAAAAACATAAGAAACAACAGAACATAATTTACATAATCAAACGTAAGAATATAGAGTATTAAAACAAACAAAAACAAAAGAAAATAATCTCTTATAGGTATTTTTCCTATCTAGCTGATACTCACGATTAACGCTTTTTAATTGCCGATATTTGCCTATACCAATATTGTCATATATGACCATATATGACCGGGGATTAACTAACGATTTAGTTTTAAAGCTATACAAAGTACAAAACATGTAATTAATAGTTCTTATGACTACTCCTTATGATACACAGTATAGAGTACAGGTCTCGCTTGGGCGACAGCCAACTCAAGCAAACATTACTCTGCCAAGCCTGAACTAGCCAGAGCTAATTGAACAAGCCCATTTAGACAAAGGTTCCTTACAAGCAATATCTATTTTGTACATGTTCCACTGAGATACAGAAAAAGGTGTTTTACGACGGATTTCGTTGGATTACAGCCAGCTTAAAGAACCGCACCTTACCGAAGAAAAAAAAATATTAAAAAAAAGTCCATTTTTTACACACATTAAATGTCTGTACAAAAACACAAATAGCCTCCACGTAACTAAATCAATTGAAACAAATATTTGATTAGAATACAACTAAAAATATAACAAAATATGTGCTTCCAATTGTACTTGAAATGAAAACTAAATTATTGACCTAAATTAGGCAAAAGCGGTTCCAAAGGCACATTCACTGGAAACAAGCCAAGCTGAGGAGAGATAATTCTAGCCGAGATTGAACAATGCTGCGGAGGAAAAGAGAATATTTCGGCTTCTGTTTGAGGGAAACGTGTTCTTGTTCACACTCCACAGAACACATATGTTCAAGGTGTTCTACAGATCCACTTGGATATCGGCCAAGCTATGCAAGCGCAACTTGTGAACAGTTCAACTAACCAATGTGTCAGCCAATTGAGAAAGGAGACAATTTATAATCCGTTTTGAAACTTATAAGCAAGATAAAGTGTCTCTTGTGAATTAAAAAGAAGTTACTTTTACAAACAACCTATTTCAATTAGATAAAAGAGGTAGAAAAGCCATTCCGTTCATTTAGGCAAAAATTAATTTACTTTTCTTTTACTAATACTTGCAGAATATAAACTTTTTCCTCTATTAAATTTTTATTCTCATTCTTAAACCATTTATTGTAACGAAATTGTCACAAGTTAACTTTTATTTATTAATAAATACTTTCAACATGAATTCAAAATTAAATTACATATCAAATAATATACAAGCATAATAAATAGATTATATTATCTACAGTCACGCTGTACGACTCAGTCCCCCAAGACCCAAGACGTGATATACGACTCAGTCTCTCTAGACCTAAGACATGCCAATAGATCACATCAACTTTAGACAAGCCGCTCGTCTACATCGTCTCAAGCAAGCGGGCAATAAGCGTGCCGAAACAACGCGGAGTGCGGATGACGTGCCCGAGGAAAAGAATCCCATTATCGCGCCACGTTTCGCGGGATTAAACAGATTTGAGCGGCGGGAACTTGGCGTAATATCAGAGTTAGGTTCACTGAGCATTTGATGCTCGGGCACTGTTATCCAAATAATTAGGCTGGATTCGTACAACGAACGTTGAGCGGAAAGAATTTTAAACAGCTTCTGGATTTGACCAAACGGTAAAATTATCGCAATAACTTCTTTTTACGATGATTACGGCTGGTTACTAATGATTAACGATTTTTGATTGCCGATATTTCGATAGTAGCAAGGCTTGTTGTCACGCCTAAACTCAGAGTTTAGCCTTGTAATCGTGAGTACCCGTTACATAGTAAAATGTATAAATTCCGCTATGATATTAGTTTAACATCCGGTAATATATCAATACACCACATATTATTTGCACTAAATTTACATTAAAGCCTTGAATACCTAAAATGACATTGGCTTTTAATTTTATAATGTATAACAGGTTTTATAAATCACATATACCGTCCAAACATTTTACTGGAAAGTTAATACTGCCTGAAAAGGATATGGCGACTTTTTCCTTAGCCCGTTCGCTTAACATCCATTTGTCGTCCATAGTTCTTGTCTGAAATCTGGGGCTGGCAACAAGCAGACAATGCGACAAACTATCGTATTCAGCGAATGTTCCACAAGAAAAATTGCTTCCAACTTCATTGTAATGGATTCAGGTCCTCGACGCGGCCGAGGGGCGATTTATGGTTCGGGCGATATTTGCTCCGCTATGTATGTGGTAAAATCTAATGTTAGGTTAGGAAATTTTCATTTTACAAATGGGTATCGATTGATTTTAATTTGTAGAAGCTAGAAACAGACCAAAGAAGCAACATGGAACTATTTCCGTAATTTGATGATCGTTTTCGAATTAATATGTCTGTTCGGTATTGTATTTTCCTTTGGTTGCATATTGTTTGCAATTCTCAGTAACTGCTGCCACTGAACCAACGGGT
>DWON01000397.1:0-34496 GCA_018251015.1 Phocides pigmalion okeechobee | reverse complement strand
AAAGTGTAGTCGGCAACCGCACCTTTCCAACCAAAACACAAGTAATACTTTACGGCGGATTATGAGGGCGGCGGAGATACCTCCCCGGTCGAACTATTGTTCTTTCACCTTTAAAGACTCCACAGGTCTCCTACTACTCAAGCCGGTGGGAGCTAACAAGAAATACTCCAAATAACGTAATGTGTAATTTAGTTATTATTAAGAGTATTGTTCAAATATTACACCTTTAGTAAAGTTATAAAAGTTTGATCCGAGAGGTACCACCGCCGCCCTCATAAAGCAACCAAAGTACCGCCTTCGTGTTTCAGTTGGAAAGGTGCGGACGCAGGTTACATGCACAAGCGAGACGCTTCTCACAGTCCTTTGAGCTGGAAACGCATCTATGCACGACCAGACAAGACTTAAGTCTTGTTCAAGCTTAGAGATCGATATCAATGAGCTGCAGAGACCATATAATATCAAGCAGGTAGCGCACCGATTTGGTACAAAATAAGACCTTTTATCGGTATTGGTAAAGCAATAGAAAGCTGCTTTCGAAACAAATTTATAACTACATGAAAAGATAAATAAAATAGAAAATAAAGATAAAAGATAGATCGTCTATAAGCCGCATTATACTTAACTGTATTTGTTTCATTTCACGAAGACTCATCTCCGCTAAATGACCAACCCTCCGTTGTGCTCCCGCCGTGTCCGCAAACACGGCAAGCGGTCACTGCGCCAAATGACCCGCGGTACGAATCTACTAGAACCGGCTTTTTATTTATTTTTTTCAAGTTACTAAGGCTCATAGAAACTATACATAAATACAAATAAACAATATGTTAAATGAATACATAAAAAGTAAAAGGAAAACAATATTTTTATGAAATTACAAAGGTTTTTAAGTTTCCATAGTGAAATTACAAAAACTTAATATACGATTTCATCATATCGCTTTGTTCGTCTGTGCTTCTGTCTGCTTCGTTTGTCTATCAATGTATGTTCGATTATCAGCTTGTCCGTTCTGACCATCTGATCGTCCATTCTTTCAAGGATTTAACCAGGTTTTCTTTGCTGTAATTGAGGATTGCGAGCTCTCCGTGTTATGAGATACTAATTGTGATTCCGTTATCTTTTATCTGTATGAAACATTGTTATGTAGTACTTTGGGGAAGAATAACGCATCTATAATGAACTTTATTTAGGACTTTTGAATTAAGTGACATATTATCGCCTGACTTGTGGCCATTTATTGCATGTTCTTAGTGATCTTTCATAAGAAATACTCAACGTCTTATTGATCTACTACTAAAAAAAATCTTCAAAGCTGTACCAAGCGAATTCTGAATATGATTTCACTTAAAAATAAGTACAATGACCATATATATATACTCATGAGGAATTTCTACAAAAAACTAATTAAAAAAATTATAAATTAATACCATATAAAATAAAACGAAAATTTTAATGATTCCGTTTCTAAGACTTAACATACATTGTGATTTCAAAATAATTTATATATCTAATTAAGTTTTTTAATCGTCATCTATTAATCACTTCTATTGTTTTCGTACCGTTACTTTAATACATTGAGCAAGAGGTAAATTTCTAAATGTAACTGATTTCACAGTAGTTAATTCTTTTCAGTTTTTGCTCGTATTGCTTGCACCTTAATTATACGCTTTCAGACTCTTCCGGGTATTGTGTTCGGATTATAATAATTGTAATGTTTAATATTCTATGTTTACTTGAACAATTTCATAGTCATTTGGAAAATTCCTATTTATAACACGGTCAAACTATACGTATGAATAGGTAATGGAATAGGTTAAGTAAATAGGTAATAAATATAGTACCTAAACAAATCAGGTGATGAATTTCATGCAATTCTCTCAATCTGAAAGTTGGTAATTATGTTTAATTTATGTGTAAGAGTAGAAAAAGGGCATGCACATCACCTGATATTATCTGTAGCCCATGTACATTCACATAATATAACCATAAACAAGATCTTAAAAGCTTATTTTTTAAGTCTTAAGCAGATACATTGTTACGACCTTGAGTTGCTTCAAATCGGATTATGAGGGCTACGGTGGTATCTCCCCAATCGCATTATAATTCTACCACCTATCTGAAAAAGATATTCCTGAAACGGGTACTCAAGATTAAAGATTTTTGATTGTCGTTATATCAGACTAGTAGCATTACACGTGGTATCTGAACTGATAAAATAAAAAAATGGATGATTGATTTTGATAATAGACACAAAAGGTACAAACGAGATAGTGAGTACTGTATTTGAAGACAAAAGGTACAAACGTGGTAATGAGTACTGTTCTTGGATACAAAAAGTACAAACTTGTTACAAATTATTTTGTAATTATTGTTACAAACGAGACAGTGAGTACTGTGTTTGTTGCCATACGTGTTTACATGTATACGTCAATCGTACACTTGATACGTCTGTTAACTTCAGTATCACAATTCATAACACTCGCGCAGAAAATGGTAGTTTTTTGATACAACTGTGACGCCCGTGGACATTTGTAACCATCTATTAATAGAATGCAATTTCAAGAACGAAACAATTACGGTACCTCAATATCCAATTTCCAAAACTACAAAATGATATACAAAGTTAACTATAATTAATAAAGAAAATAATTAATTAAAAAATTCTGATAACTGAGATTTTTGTATTTTATTTTTATTCATATAACTGTACGTACACAAAAGCTATTAATTCATTGTTTAAAATAATGATAAATTTTGGTAAAGTATTCACATATAATAAGCAAAGTCGCAATCAAGACACCGTTATAGAATTATTAAAAGAAATTATGATTTCTAAAATTAGTTTGACTTCACTGAATGTTGTGTTAATTGACCGTCATCAATGCAGTATATTTGCATATTCTTGCAATTGAATTTTTACTGTTTATATTCAAGTTAAGTTCCTTCCTGGTCATAAAAATGTACTTGCTAGATACTTGCTAAGACTATGTTTAGACAGAAGGATTAAATACAGATTATAATTTGCACTATTTATATATGAACTAAACATTACTATTGAAAGGTACCGTTGCCGGCTACATTTAGAACCGAGGCGCCAATCTTAGTCGTCAAGAGTGGCAATATATCTGTTTAAAGTGTTTAAAGTTTGTTGTGTAAACGAATATTTTAATTAAAAGTGAACATAAGAAAGCTGTATCGAATACACAAAGAAAATGTTTAGATAGTCCTATTTTTGTATTACATACTAGCTGTGCCCGCGACTTCGTCCGCGTTATTATTATTTTATTACATCAGTTATCTTCGAGTAAAAGTCCCGACAATATCGGTTTATTCCCCCGGTTTATTATCCCGACAATATTCGATATATTAGCCAAAACAAATAGAAAGACAAAAATTGTAAAAAATGTTATTTTTGTATATTTACGGCGCCATTTGTCGAAAATTGATCGTACCAACTCAGAAACCTTCGTGGGTTCATGCACAACAACTTTGCTAAAGATCATCGCATGATCAAATGCATAGTTTACGAGTTTATAAAAGACATACAGACAAACATTCATTTTTATATATAAGAAGAAGATTCCATGTATAAAAACTAATTCATGAACACATTTTGAAGTAGCGAATGAGTAGTGTAGTTGAAGAAAGAGTTCAGTGAAGATTTTGAAAGGAGAACGTTAATTTGAACGAGCAGACAAGAGACGAAGTAAGACGAATAACACGTGACGTACTAAAAGGTAAGAGAACTATAGTTCAACCGAGGAGGTACCACTGCTGTCCTCATAATCCGCCGTAAAGCATTACTTGTGTTTCCGTTGGAGAGGTGTAGTTGCCAGCTACACTTCGGAGCGAGGCGACCACCTTAGTCCTCAGGAGTAGCAACACTTCTACGTTGGAGCTCAGATACCACTTTAGTTGTGTCTGTGGTTGTAGGTGGATTTCAATGGGCTGCGACTACTTAACATCAGGTGATCCTCGTTTGCTTCTCTACTCACATGAAAATTAAAAAAAAACGTGTCACAATAAAGTTTTTACTTCTATCCAAACGCGCCGTTCGCATAAAAATACCGATGAATTTCCAACCATTGTTAACTCTACACCACTTGCCAGTGTTGTTCGGAGCCCTCACCTCCCGGCCAGGAGGCGGCCCGCCCGCCCTGATTCATTTCTGGTTCTCGCTACTTTTTTGTCTTAAACTGTTTTTGCAACTTGTCCTCTTACGCTGAACGAAATGTTTATCTACGTTTTAATGTTCCACGTACTTAAGTCGAGTTCATTCGGTAATGAAACTGAGAAGCAGTCAATTGATACTACTTAATTAGTTCAATTTCACGAGTTTCATTTATTTACTTTTTAAGTATCTACGGAAAGTCTGTAGTCTGATTATAGTTCATGGTATTATGAACCGAGTTTAAAAAGTAATGATTATTTATCCATTCGTGAGAATGTTTTTTGATGTATACTAAGTTTTATATCTTTACTGCGATCGATTCTATATTTTATGTGGAGGATACATATATATCTTTTTAGATCTCTTACAAATTTAGCAAGGGTTCGATCATTAAATCCATGAGAAAATCAGCCTTATTGAAAATTTTAAAAGCATCACAAATAGTCGGATAATTCTGGACCATGCCAATCATTTTCAATAATTATTTTCGGGATAGCTTCAGGGATCGTTCTAATTGTTAATTTATGAGATAAAAATTAAACCTTTTCATTTTTATGACTTTTCACTTGATTATTAATTGTGATGGCATACTTTAGTAGAACTTGGTGATAATCCATAACATCTAGAACATCCAGAACACCTAATTCATATCAGAATAATAGGTCTAAGAATTTGAAATATACTTGTAATTTGTTCCTAAGTAAATACTTTTCCATAAAAAATCTTCTCAATTGTATTGATGTACCTAAAGTTAGCTTCATTTGGGAGCCCATGCCAATTACCAATTTAAATCTTTAATCATTGATGTAACTTTTAGTTACTTTTCCATTTCATTTTGAATTCAAACTGAAATGCTTGATGTTGATTCACTAATCGTAGGTATCGAGAGCCTGAGTTATAGTGAAACGATTACTATTTTATTTAGTTTTACCTTAGAATTTTTACTATTAACCTATTATGTTACACGGTTATACGCTTACTTTAAAACCACATGAGAAAGATAGAGATAGATATAGAGATAGATAGAGATAGATATAGATATAGATATATTTTTTCTTAAATATATTTTTTGTATATTTGATGCTCTGTGACAGTTTCTATCGGTGACGTATTGCAATTCTGAGGATGTGGGTCTTTTAAAGTAGAAAAGTAAAAAGGTCTTTTACGGTATATTAATAAAGTTTTTAACGATATTACTATTTGATGTCGTCATCGTACATAGTCTTTGTAAATTTACAAAATATTTACTTATTAGTTCTGTAACAGATACGCAGACAGACAGCTAAACAAACAAATATATGTAGTTTGACATTGTAAATTTAATAGTTGGGTCCCATTCACTCTTTAGATTCAGGACCCCCAAAAAAACATTTTTTTAATATTAATACGAAGTCTGATGTTACACCTTATGATTTGCGTTACGTAAAACATTATTTCATTTTTTTTAGAAACGTTTCTTATTTAACTGTAAGGCTTTTTAACGAGAAGACAGAGATTCGTGCTATTCTTGAAGGTTAAAATGGTCACTTTATCCGTAAGTCGATAGTCATAACTTTTAACAGAACTACGGGGTAATATTTCCGCTAAAAGTGGCTGTGGTAGTGGTACCTTTCTAGTCGCATCGAAGATTTTAAATAGGAAAGCTAGCCCAAGGAATCATAACGTAAAGAAATTACTCTAGCTATGTTTATGCACTCGTCAAATTTTAAATATAGATCAATATTAAGCCGTAAGTGGAATAAGCCACTTTTCACACGGATCAAAAGCAAAAATGAAGCTTGACGTTTCCATGCGCCGGTTCATCGGTATCTATACTAGCTAAGTATTTACCGGCAATAAGCCATCCCCCCACACAGCCAACCCCCCTCAAACAATCCTACATTCACTGACGGTCTCGGTCTACTCATTTCGTATGCAATTTTATTCATTATTTGTAATCTACTTCAATCGAATAGGGTCTCGGTATAAATGACTTTTAGGATTTACTCAATAGGACGTATGTAGATTGACGCTTTTAGTGTGATATTTGAATGTGACGTGTCTTTGAGTCGTATGCAGACGTTAATAAAGGCGGCCACGTACGTTCAGGGTAGGCAGGGACCACAGAAACTCATTTGACTAAAGCAAATAATGCTTCCACCTTTTTATTTTCTCACTAAGCCTTTTAAGATGCCGATGCTTCTTCCCATTTTATTTCAATCTGTCGTTGAGGCAATAGCCGTCTACAAGTCGATAATACTTATCGAGCCTCGCACATGTGGTGTCGGCTTGAATAAAAAGACCATCAAAGAGTTCGCAATTTTGGCGGCGCTCCGCTGATGTACATTAGGGTTGTAATTTATTAATATTCGCATTGAGATCACCAGCTACTAAAATTTATCATATTAATGTGCTGTACAGATATTCTCAGGGTATTGACGGTTATAAATTGAATAATCGGTAGCCCTCGCAGACATTTCTTGTTTTAAATGTGTCTAAAATAAATTATTTCACTATTGGTATTTTATTTCATATATCTCTATATTGAATACAGTTCAAAGAAACGTAATAATGTAACTATAGCTAAACTCAATATTTACTAAATTAATTAAGATATCAATAAAATAAACGAGATAGATATTCATTTTTCAAAATAATTTTAGTGTCTTTTTATAAATTTTACAAATCTTATCTATTTGCAGGTTTTTCATTCTCAGCAGTAGTACAGCGTGGTAGTCCACAAGTCCATAAAGATTATCTTCGGTATTTACCAAAGTTTTCCCATTTCTATTAAGTACTCAATTTGTAAATTGCCTAATCTGTAAACAAAATAATTTATTGGCTACAATTTAATTTAACAATTTTTCATCGAACTGCTTGCTGAAGCTCTGTATTACGTTTTTATTGTTTATTTTATCAATGTGTGGGAACTTTTGAAAATTTTCCTAATCTGAGAACTAATGCGGAAAAAATAAATTTGATTTAATAGTTTGTAATTAAAATTTTCCCAAAATTATTTTTAAATTACAATTAGGAACACAATTATCTACTTAAATATTACTTATATAACGATAACATATATATTTCAAAATGTATAATTGCAGACTAGTGTTGTTTGTGGCTTTGCTCAAGTAGAAGTCGATAAGACATTTCAGCCAGTATTTTGTCTCTTAGGAATTAAAATTTCCAAAATTCCTTACTTAGTGCCACTTACAATCTATAAGTAATCTACGTACAATATTTCAAGAATAGATCAGTTTCAATTTCATCTATGCGTCGATCTCCGTGTCTGCAAGTCACCTTACTTTTATATTCGTAAATAGGTTACGTACAAAAATATATCGTAGAGACAGATAGTCAACTGTTGCATTATTTATAAATGTGAACTCTCACTTAACTTTGAATTTTTACGTGACCACAAAGTCACGGTCACGTAGCAGAAATATGCTACGACTGAAAGGTTTCTTTAGTTAGACGCAGTGCAGTGTAAATAATAAAAACGTTCACCTATAACTTATTTTTATTTTACTTTTAATGCAGCTATTCATAGAGGTGTGAGACTTTATTTGAAGACCTGGATTTTAGCGGCGGTAGAATCAAATTAGCATACAGTCCGCCATGATAAGTGGCTGCTCTTCAAGTTAAAATAAAGTTGGAGTCGTCGTCGGTCAGCAGATACGTTACTATTGGACACAACTTAAAATACCTTGAGTGTATCACTTGCATATTCAATATGAGTTTAGCTAGTTAGTATTTTGTGGTTTGTCAGTCTTAATTGCAAGATTAACATATTTGAATTAAATGAAATGTTATCGTCGCAATATGGGCTTTAAACAGTACGTCTCCTGAAAATGGGTTTTCATTGTTGGAAAGAGCAGTTTATTTAGATACTCCTTTATCATTGTATTCTAGGATTAATGTGTATAAATAAAGTCAGATTATATCATAGCAATATGGATATTTGACAACATATTTCGTGAAAGTGTGTTTTAGTTGTATTTTATTGAAGTGTTAGTTAGATACACTTTTATCAGTTTATATACTTATGCCAGTCTTACCTAGGTATAAGAGTAATATTTTTAAATCATATCAAATTATATCGTAGCAATATGGATATTTGACAACATGTTTCGTGAAAATGTGTTTCCGTTGTGTTTGAAAGTGTTCAGCTGGAGACTACTATATTAGTTTACGTTACCTAAGCCAGTCTTAACTAATTATAGGAATAATTCTTTTGTCAAATTAATTTATGTTGTAGCAATGTGGGTATTAAACAACAGGTCTAGTTCCCATTTCGTTTGAAAGAAGAGTTTGAGTAGAAAGTATTTTATCGACTCTTTTGCCTGTGACAGTCTTACCTTAAGCTAGGAATATGTTTAAATTAAATCTTTAAATCAAATGTTATAAAAGTAATATGGACATTAACTAAGAGATAGTAAATATGACTCGTAACCACCTTTATTGTATACCTATCTATGTGACATAACTACAAAAAAATAGTAGAATCTGTACAATTTGACCAGGAAGATACTGGCCACAATTTCCCTTTTCTAGCGTGAAGCAATTATTGTGTTTTTATAAAAGGTGTGGTTGACGGTTCATATATATATGAAGCAGCATTTATACATATATTTGTATTATTTTCAAACATAGTCTGATGTTGTTTATCTCCAACTATTCCCTCCCAGTCAATGTATATACGTACTTAATGGATAGATTAAGTCTTACGTATACACAAGATATATTAAAGAAGAATATAATAAAAATGACTGCAAAAACATTGAACTGTTAAACGCAGTTTTCATAAATTCCAGTTAGTCTATGGAGATCTCTGACCAGCAGAACTTCTATCTGAAATCAAGCATCTGTGCGGTGCTATTCCTTTCCTACCGATTTCTATGGACTGTACTGACCACTTACCATCAAGCTCGAATGCTACTTTCGTTTTGTAAAAAAACTTGTAATTGGAATAAATATATTTCTATTATTTCAACAGCAGTCTACATACGTGAACATTTACCTTATTATTCTTTATCTTAGGTAAGTAGATCATCGTCCAACTTAAATGTGACTAAAACTTTACAAGCAGATAACCAGCTATTTTGCTTTCGGCTGTTTGCTGATACTGAGGGGAGGTTGAGGTGAAACTGAGGTGAGGCTGAAGTGAGACTGAGGTAAGGCAGAGGTGAGGCAGAGGTGAGGCTGAGGTGAGCTAAAAATAAATGAGCCCGTTTCAGATCTTTCATGACACAAAAAAACTGACATGCATAAGCTACAAACTTAACACTTCATTCGTCAAGAGTTTAAAATTAACACGTAAAATATGCATTGAGCTACGTACAAACTCTACCATAAGTAGAGTGAAATGAGCCCAGTTCCAAATAATCTCATTTAAAAGCTTGGGTAGCCCCCACTAGATACTTCAAGTAATAGATTGTCGTACAGTAAAAAGTATGGCAAAAACATGTGTAGCCTGAGGAGACACTATTGAACGTGTAATTAAAAGTTAAACTGAACTTGTAATAAAAGAAAAAACAATAATTTAATGTAGAGTAATTTTCGTTATCACTGTAAATATACTCTCGTAATATTTTTATTAAAAATATATATATAAAATAAATACACAAAATATAGGGAATGGGAGTAAACAGGGGGAATGACGGCATAAAAGAACATCATGCTATACGAGTCAATCTTACCTTCATTATGTGCCAATTAATATTTTATGTTAATAGTCGAAACGGACGAACACTAATAATTATGTACAACTTTATCTTAAGTGCTAATTATGTACGCACGTATATATAAAATCTGCAAATTGCCAGATTGAGCATGTTGCCAGGTGAGAATGATCTATTTTGCAATATCAAAAACAGCAAATTATAAGATTGTTTATTTTTCAAAAACTGTGTGAATTATTTTACTAAAAAAAAATGGTTCAGATAGTTAAATAAGGTAAATTGTACCTCCCCATATTTTCATTAATAACTAGCGACCCAGCCCTGCTTGACTCGAGTAATAGAGTTTATATTTATTTACATTATTTTTTCTTTTATACATGCATCCAGTCATTACCTAGTCCGAAAACTAACAATTAGAAACATCTATTTCGGACGACGACTTAATTACTATATTTAATTGAACCATTTTATTTGTCGCCCAATTTATAGAAAAAACTTAACTTATTATGGACCAAAACCGTTTTCAGGAATCACTCTACCTGTTATTGAAAACTGTTAGAAAATCCGTCCAGTACTTTTTGTGTTTACCATGAACAAACAGACAGACAAACGCGACGGAGGACTTTGTTTTATTACATTTAGAGATATTCATTCGAAAAATTATAGGCTTTTGTGGCGTTTTCTTCAAAATTCCTTAATAATCTGAATAGGTTTGAATGAATCTAAACATAAAGATATTTTTACTAAACTTAAGATCTAAATAGATGCAGTATTTTCTACATCATACCTAATAAATTGTTGTGTTACTAAAAATTATACAGACAAAGTCGCAGGTAGTAGCTTGTTATTAATAGTTATGATGGTAACTACACTTATCATAGTCGTTATCGTGTCTCCATTCATTGGCTTTGAGCAAAATTACCTCATTAATAACATACGAGCACATATACGGTTGTGTCAAAAATACACACTCGACGACCTGTTGAATTTGTTTACAAACATTAATTCACGACATCAAATTTTACTAGTTGAAAAATAAAAGACTAAAGTTTATATATTATACTTTTATATTAGGGCTTAAATGTATTTTCATTGTCCAAATTAGTTTTAGGTAACAACGTCAAATTTTATTTTAGTTTATCTCAGTATGTAAATGAGGTAAGTTATTCTGATACGGTCTGATTGTTGATCGTGATGATGACGTATCGATAGTGATGTATAGTTCTAATCTTCACTTCATTATTTAATATCAGATACCCTGTTCATAGGTTGCAGCGTCCGCTTTACATCTGGCATGTTACGAAAAACAAAAACAATGAAAAAAGAATGAAGTCATAATTGCATACAGTGGAGAGTGACAAGACGTGCGACAAGTACGGAGTCGTCGCGTGAAGTGCGCTTGCGAAGTCGCGCGCCGGTCCTCCCAATTGGTCGCTCACGGCGGCCCGCCCAGGGGTGGGGGCACGCACACAGACACACAACACCTAAGATAATTTATTTTATGTTATACCGTTTGAATATTTTATATCTGTGTGAGTTTTTTGCGTTCAGTGTGAAATATTCGCGCGATAAGAAAGAAGAGGGGAACAGATCGATCGGGCACGTTGCGCTTTTATTTCGACACCCGCTTGTTTTATTGTATTAGTTTAATTGTAGTGCAACATCTACGGTGCTTTCGGAGTTTGTATGAACTAGCACCAGTTGCCACTTGTGTATCACTTGTTGTTGAACACATTGTCTTCTTTGAGTTGCTGATTGTGATTTGCACTCGGAGTCCAGGGTTCGAATCCTTGGCACGCAATTTCTTTTTCTGAAGATATGGAAGTATTGCATATTAATTATCAATTGCTTTTTCGGCGAAGGAAAACGTCGCAAAAAAAACTGCATGCTCTGAAAGAATTTTAATATCAATACGCAGTAGCAAGGTTGTATTTTAAAATAATATCCGTACACACCAATAAGGCAGTAGTAGATTGATAAAAATGATGAGCATTGCAACTATTTCGATACTCCACATCTGTAATTGACGGAGAGCTGTTTGAATTCTGTCACACTCTGAATCTAAATAATATTTTGGTCCTTAATTTCATTCAGTTGAATATTTTGCATAAAAATAATATTGGAGAGACATTTCTATTTCATTAAGAGGTTAATCATCCTTCCTATACTACAATGCTACTTCAAAAGTAATTTAAAAACATTTGAAGTAAACAAATGCTGTTCATTCAGATTCGTATCGTTTTAAAAAACATAAAAACTTTTTGATAAGATGCTATCATACCTATGTATATCTAATGATATCGTAGTACCCGACGATAGCATTCGTGAACGGGAGGTAAATTACGTTCGTTGTAAGTTTAGAAGCTTGACGAAGGTGGCTCTACACAGCGCCATACGCAATACAAACACAGTTGTGTGGAACACATTGAAAGAGCAAATAGGTAATACTGTCACCTCTAACATGTTTCCACCGTTAAAGCGACCCCAGTAATATAAGCTATCGAGTACACAACAGGCCGCAACGGCCGACACTACGCGCCATTCCTACCCGAGTTCGGCGTTGTTGGAAAATAAAAATTACAAATGTCGTGGTTACCTTTAATCACATGCAAAGCTATCATTAAGTCGACTACGGCGAACTCGGTCGTCGTGCGCGTCGTCACTGTTAATTATCACAATATATACGTATAAAACGAAATAAAAGAGACCGCTCCATACCGACACCGGCATAAAAAATACGAGAAAAGAAAGAGAAGCTTTTAAAAAAAGAAAGGAGTGCATCTACCCCCACCTCCGGTCCCCCCACCTCGCGGGCCGCCCCCTGTCGGGCGCCACCCACAGTACCGCAAAAATCGAGAGCGTCGGCTGCGGCGCGGGGTCAAACGGCGACGCGAGCGTGAAAAGAAGGAGCGGTGTGCGAGCCGGAGCACACACAGGCGCGAGTGTGCGTGTGCGCGCCGAAAGGGACGGCGACGCGAGAGAGGGACGGCGGCGCCAATTACTATCACCTGGCGGGCAGCTACCGCATTACCCACTGCCGCCGCGCGCGCGACCACGCGCTCGCTGCACCACGCGGCTCGCTCCGCCACGACACGCTCCGCCGGCTCCCGACTCGCGATCGATCGCTGCACCCAGCCCGGCCTCCCGGGATGCACCCGACTCGCCCCGGACCAGTGCCGCGCCAAAACATGAAACTGTGAAGTGTGTGCTGCGGACGCTGACAGTGACGCTCACCTTACGTGATTATTCAAGTTCACCGGCAAGTTTCAAAGTGAAAAATGACCTCTCAGTTCGCCTTCCGAGGATCTCCTCCGAACCAGGTAAATATTGACTCGCGTTGTGCTTTACATCAAATTTAAAATAAAAATAATGCTGTTTTTTTAATATATTATTCCAAAATTTTGCTATGCGATCTATTTGATTCTCATAACGTTAAAACTTTTTTATTGTTGTAATGTTATGCCTTAATGCGCGCTTATCCATGCTTACGTGGTTATCTATTCAGAAACGTAACTAGATTGGTGTCCCTAGTTACAATTAAATACTTAAAACAAATTTGTAATTCAAACTAGTCACGGATTTTTTTGTTATTGCCGGTAGCAGCATATAGTTTTTAAAGAATGTTGTGTTATATTATTTTTACACATGGCACTAACAAAAGTATAGGTCGGCAAAAAATAATGCTAAAGTTATTAAAACTCCTCGTTAGTTTGTAATATTACTAAATAAATTAAAACAATTACTCCGGCTTTATCTTACAATTTAACATAAATAAGTTAAAGTTTACCGCGTTTAATTTATTTTCGTATATTTATTAAGTGTAAAGTTAATAAAAAAATCACGAACAATGTGTAGGCAACAAAACATCCCTATTCAAGCTACGTACTTTGAAGTCACTGGAGGAAGCTTCGACAATCGGAAGTGTATTCGTTTAGGCGCATACAAATGTAATCAACATCATGTTATAGCTAACGAGAATGCCACAATACAATGTTACATAAAACTAACGAACAGTAATACATTGCATTGAAGCCAGAAAAAATATGTTTCCTCAATTACAGTTAAATAATGCTTTAATACGACTTCGCCTATGTATGATTTTAGATACAATAATAAATCAAATTTGGCTCGTGTACGTATGATTTTATGAACACATCAATTCGATTTATTTTTAAACGAAATATAGCCTTCAAGTGTATTAAATTTAAAAACAACTTACATACCGAAGAAGTTTCGTTCAAATCTGGCTTGCAGGTTTAGGTACGATAGTTTTTAGCTTGTAACACTACAAGCTAAAAACTATCGTACAAAGCCAAACTTTTGTATTTAAAATATTAGTAAAATACGATTCTTAATGTCTAAACTCTGTTTCTCTGATATTATTTCAAAAATCGAAATATAAATTATATTCGTAAAAGCACTTGTGAACGCGCGTTATTGAAATTATAATTACTATGACATGACAAAAAATACTTCACTGATAATTATTATTTAACTAACAAAATCATTTTACTGTCTTTTAAGAAATCAAGATGCATATTAGTTACCTGTAATTATTTACTTGTTAAGGTGTATGACGCCTGCATAATATAGTTTAACTTAGAAGATTTCATTCACCTGTTTTAATTGAAAAATCTTGTCAAATAAACACTTTGGTTCAGTATTATAATGTTTTGAAAAACCTCTTTTTAAGCGTTTAATGCTAACTTTAACGAATAATTGATGCCATAAAATAATAAATTTAATGTGATAGCGTCCAATAAATAAACGCTGCAGATTGTTGATGTAATTTTGTTCCGAATTTCAGACATTTTGTAACAAATAATATAGAAGCGAGTGAAAAACAAAAGGTCAGTATTGTAAAGATTTTAAGCAGGCGGTTACGGCTATTTGGTTATTTGAAATTTTTTCCGTCATGTGTCCTTAGATTCCCCGGATGGATTGCTACGTAACAAAACTTTACACAAATTAACAATTTATTAATTAAATTTTACATATTAATTGTATCGCATGTAAAATACATGTGTTATAATGGGAGAACTTAATGCCTGAACTTGTTCTCTTCCAATCTATAATTGGACGTTAGCATTTTGCATAAAATTAATTTTAATAAATAAAAAATATAAAATTAATAATGCAATTACATATATTATAATATAAAACAAAGTAAGTAAAAGTGTAGTAATAATAACTTTTGTCGTACAGCGTTTGAATGTTGACATACTTGAAGGATTGGCGTCGAAGGTAATTGAATCTGTCGTTTTCAGGTGGCGATGTGAGTGCCAATATAAAATTTCGTTCTCCCGCGTTTATTCTAAGTTTCAAAAGAATAATAACATATACACGATACTTATATAAACTTGATAGAGTTCTAGAACGATATATCTTATTTTACCTACCGTTTTTCATTCTTATCTAAAATAATGATAACCACATACTCGTTAATAACAATTTTAGTATAACAAAAATGAACCCTATACATCATGGTTTGAGTACATAATATAAAAGCAAAGCCTTTGATATATAAATCATCGTAATAAGTATTAATATAATTTAAAGTAATATTTAGTAAGACTGGAACTGAATGTAATAAAAAGGTCTTAAATCGAAACCAGGCATCAAGTAATGATGTATAATTATAATATTAATGTGGCATTGTATGCAGAACTAAGTTATTGGATACCTATGTATTGAAAATGTTACCTTTTAAATGGGCTTAATGTTGAAACTTGTACGCATTATTCAGTATAATAATAGCAGTGGAACAAATAACAAAATGTGATATCAGTATTGCCATTGTATTAAAGGATACATCTTTTTTAACGACAAGACAGAGATCCACAATAACTATTAAACATGCGTAGCTCTACATTCCTCAGTTTCCTCGAAGAATATGTACTGATAAAATGTTTTTACAACACATTTTCACATACAAATGTGTTGACAATTACAACTAAATGTGTAAACTGTGTTAACGTCCTGTCTCGCATATTGTTCGGTCTACTCACTTCATAATAAAGTTGTGTCGGAGTTCAGTATTACGTACACATAATTACTTACGTCTAACTCGGTGCTCATTACTACTTATAGCTCATTGGTGTCTGTATATGAGGAACGATATAATGGACCCGGTTACTCGTATTTTTAACAAAAGAATGGTAATAGAGCATGCAGGTCATCTTATGTTAAGCAGTCGCCGCAGTCGCTTCCATCTCAATTCGTACGTACTTATGCAATTTATATTTTCTGCAATCCATATTTTTAATTATCTTGCTATTATTTAATATTACGATTATTTGTACAAGAAATATAGGCTGGTATCCGCTCTCGTGTTCGTCATCGATGTATCGAAACTGTCAATTTGATTTTGATTCCAATATAAAAAGTAGGCGACGACACGAGTGCGGTCGTTGTCTAGTACGATTTTGATTTGTAAAGAAAAAGCAGAATAAAATGAATGGTACCAAAAGTTTGTTTAATTGCTAACAAATCAACATGCACTACTTCTGAGGATTAAGATGATCACCGTGCTTGTAAACGTAGCAAGCAAGCGCACCTCTCCAAATGAAATACACGACTTGCATCCCCACGGATTATGAGGATAGCGTTAGTAATTCCCCGCTCGATCTACAGTTCTACCACCATTCAAATTAATTAATCATATGAGTTATAACCAAAAAGAAATTGGTTGAAATACCGTGAGCTAATTTACTGGTAGTTGGATCCAGACACTTCTGTCTTTTCCATACTTGCTAATGGGACTCGATTTTCCCCAGGCGTACAATGATTAATGGAAGTCTAAAGATACTGACGTAATTGTATATAAATATTAAAAAAAAATACACTCTTTTTTACAGATTTTTTATGAAGAATCACTTTTAAGAGTCTTAGTAAAATTATAAAACAACAGTCAATATTCTCTCATTCTCTCTTTTGTCTCTCTGATTCTTCTCTCTACCTTTATATTTTTCTAATGCGCAAGTTTCAAAAATCAAGGGTGTCAGGTTGGGGTTCGAACCTCGAACCAGCCGCACGAGAGGCCGGAACCTTAATCATCACTTTATAACTTCAACCTAATTTATGATATACACCTAAATGGAAAATGAATGTAATAAAGGGCGATTTAAAAATCTAGGCTTCAAGTAATATCAACCAAGTAGTAATAAGTAAGTACCAACAAAGTACAAACATAGTTTTATTCACCTTCACAACCTTAAATAAAAATTGCAATTTATCTGAATATGTATATGCAATATATATATATATATTTTAACATTTTAAAATTATTTCACTGTAAGCTATTTAATATACTTTAGAAAATACAATGTAATACAATATTATTTGAATTGAATTGAAGTTCTAATGCGGATGGAGTATATTAAATATTTTATTACATGCGTTTACAATATTGAATCCGTTCACCTTCTAATCAAATTGTTATGACTCTACACAGAGTCACGTATTGTGACAAAGCATAAACAATGTAGCGAAATAAATTTTCGAATTTAATTCAGTTTAACGCGATATATGGTAGCAGTGATAGCCTGGTTTGAGATTCAAAGCTCTATCAGAGAGTCAGGGTTTCGAATCCTTAGCATCTCTTTGTAGAAGTTGTGTGACTATTAGCAATTAATTATCAATTGTCTTGAAACATGGTTCTCCATAAATTTGTAATTAGTACGAAGTCTATTAAACCGCATTTGCGTCCTAATATGATAGGTGGTGTCTTAATCGTACCAGACACTCGCGTCTCTCCAACAGAAATATTGCTGTTTCTGTTGGGGAAGCACAGAAACAACAGTGTAACCCAAACCCAATCTCCAACACAAAAAAACCGTTGCGTTTCTCTTGGAGAGGCACAGAAATACAACAGTTTTTCTGTTAGAGAGACGTGGTAGTAGGTTACACTTGCAAGTAAGTCAACCATCTTTAACCTGGAGTTGGAAGATGGATGAATGATCAATAGGTCCGAAGTTGAGAGCGCGCTTCTAATTGTAAACACAGGACCTATGACTTGGTCACCTTGGTCACTTAGTCACCATTCCGTATCTCTACTCAAGCGTTTTGGAGAAGCAATGCAGAATAGGCTCCAGACTTTAGTTTTGTGATTGCCGAATACACATTATTGTAAGCGACCATCTTAGTCCTCGAGAGTAGGAACGCAACCGCGTCCATCCTTAAATAGAACTTCCCTTCCATTTAAGATTGGACATGGTTGTCCATGGGCTGCAGTGACCACTTAACATCAGGTGGCCTGCATGTTCTTTCATAATAATAAAAAAGACTTTCCCCTATTTATGGGAACCTGTCCATCATATGTGGTGATAATCGATATTTACTAGTTAATCCACAGTTAGCGTTTAAGTTTCTGTAGAAAACAAACTTAAGACATTTAGTATCCAACATTATGGCGTTGATCTAAATGATAAAAACAACTCTCATCATTTTTCTCAAATTAACCAAAAAGAGTATAGCTCCAAAAATACTTATAAATAAAATAATCATGTATCTTAGTATCGAATTATCAAGAGTAAAATTAATTACTTTGAACTGTTCTAAAACAGCGACGTCTCAACTTAATTGATCTGTTAACGCTTCACTAGCTGTGACGTATTGACTTAGCGGGCTATGTTGGAGGTCTACGTCTAGACTTTATTTTTTAATTTTAAAATTATTGATACACCGCGATTCAGCACGAGAATTGTCTCGCAGAAAATAACTTGTAAAATGCTTAAGAGAGGTGTATTATGGAGTCTCGTGAACGTTAGCTCGGGTTCCGTAAGTGGGATGTTCTTAGAAAAGACTTTCCTTCCCTCAGAGGTAAAATGGAAGATGAAAATGTGTACAGCATTTTAATTTATTTTATACATTTGCTAAAATAATAGGAAAAATAGACTTACACAATTTATTGAAATTATTGTAATATCGATTTCTGTGCGCCAAAAATGGCGGGTAAAATACACAAATAATAATAATAATGATAATAAAAACACAAGCATTACTCTAGAAACAATTTATTTTTGTTAAAGTTAATTCGCTTCAATAAACAATCAAACGGTAATTAATCATGCATTATATTACCAAGAATAGTGTACATTTATCTAGTTCTGCTCATTACATGTAACGAACCTTGTTGATAGATAATTTTCTTGTCCAATCCAGGTAATAATTACAGGTTTTGTGATGACCACATACGACGGCTAGGTATGCATAAGCGTATAATTGATAACCGGGACATAATTAGGGTCTAAGCAAACAGATGCTATTCGAAGTATGACGCGAGGGTTTTTACGTAAAGAAGCCGCTTTATGGAAACCCGAAGATGTTTAATTTACCACCAATTACCCGTGGACTTTTGCAGTGTTTACTTACAATATTTTCGATATCATCACATCCTAATAACACAGGCAATAATCTCAGCATTTCTTCGAATATCAGAATGCTTTCTATCGTCTTAGATTGGTACGTTCCGATTCTTAAAAAAAACTCCCGTCCATAAGTTTTCCACTTGCAAATTATTATCACTAATACACACGGGAACAATTTGGTCGAGAATGCTCAATGTTTACTAAGATACATAATAAAGGTTACCACCGCTACCTAATGACATTTTATTATTTAAGAGCCGCACTATCTGTGAGTACCTACTTATTCGTTAATAAATTATAAGATCTAACGTCGATATTTGCTAACCGATAACACTTTATTAAATTTCACTGCTGTCGTATTAATATTGGGCTCGTTAGAGTTATCTGTCCATTGAGTTTGGTGTGCCATATTAAAATGGTGAATCGTAAGCGAGTATAGGACGTTAATAAAGATAATATTATGGAATGATTCGGGCAAGGGCCGTGTGCGTGCCGTACGCGATCCACTTTTGCTATCTGAGCGATAAGATGACACCATGTGGAGGAGGGGCGCTCTACCCTCGAGGATTATCCTCATTATTTCTTATTTTCGAGCTCTACCTCACCGACCAACTGCTGTCTAATGTCGTTACATTCCGGCCGGTCAATCGTCTTATTTCGTCGACCTCGCTTCCCGCTTCTAAGCCGGGCTTATTACTCCATTCACACATGTTCGTTTCCTCACTTCCGTGGATTTATACGCCCACTTAATAGCGACACAAGTCAATGCTTCATCAAAATATTTTATCACGGAATTTGGAATAGTGACTTATTAACTGCAAGATCTTTTAATAGCAGATTTATATTATCGTTTTGAATATAACTGTGCAACGATAACGTAAAACAAAAGCTAATTAAATAGCATAATAATCAAATTTAATATAAACCTTTAAAACATCATGCCGTCGTCAAAATTATAATTAAAATGAATTTAAAATTAGTCGTTACAGAATTATATATTTATGAGTTTTTTATATACTGGATAAATTTAACCATCGTCTATTACTGCTTCACTGCTGCACGTGGGTCTCCTCGCAAACCAAAAAGGGTTAGGTCTTAGTATGGCCAAATGTTCTTTGAAAGATTTCACTCACCTTTACCCCTTCAGGCAAGTTTATAAAGCTCTTTTTCACACCCTTAAAGTAAATGATTAATTATTTTAATACACATATAATTTCGACAAATCAGAGCTGTTTCCTAGAGTTCAAATCAATTATACTCGTGGTTGTAATATTGAAATACATGTCGGAACAGGAAGTGTGAAAATGTTTTGCTGAGCTTACTGTAAAAACTAAAATTTGCTATATTTGTGATTTACATAAACATTATAAATTAAATTAAATTTCGCGATGATATTACTTTAAAGTCATACAAAACTAAAAAAGTTTACAAATATAATGAAACTATACAAAATTTTCTTCGTTTTTGTCCAACTTCGAATACGAGTATTTTGTGAATAAAACAAAAAGTTGAAAACCGTATACAAACTCAACAGAAATTTTGTATTTTCGTCCAAGTAAGAGTCCCATTGAGTTCATGGTGCGTTTTTATTTAAATAGCAATTAAGTACAAGAATGGGCTGTAAACATTTATGCAGCGTTGTGTCGTACGTTTTAAGAGCCCCGGCCCCACTAAACCTCGGGTGGTACAATTTATTCTTCAAATAAACTGTTCATTAATACGCGGTTATTTAGGGCGATTCAGTAACGCAAATTACCTTCCAACATTCACTATTATTTCGCAGACGCTATTCCGTAATTAATTATACGTATTAAATCAGAATTATGCAACTGACTGCGCATTTACATATACCTATTTCACGAGGTGGCCGTTAGAGTTATGATTGATTAAGATCTCAAAAATACAATATATAAGGATCAATTACATTATAAAAACACAGCTGTCGCATTACATTTACATTTGAAACAATTCGTCCTTATATGTGTACTACATGTACCCGCGACTATGTTCGCTTGATTTTTTACAGAGAAATTATAAGATAGTTATTGTTTCCAGAAAAGTGGAACCCATATCAATAATAATAACAATAGGAAAATTATTTTACAAATATTCAATGAATGAATACATCACAATACATCATGCAATTCCATTATTCATATTGTTAATAGGAATAATGAAATTGCAAGTCGTAAATTTTTAAATAAATCAAAATAATATATATTTCTAAAATCTGTAACTAACTTTTTATAGAACAAAAATCCTGTCTAAAGTTGATCACAAATGCGTTACTACATCTGAAGGCTAAGGTCGTCTAAAACAATTAAGTTGAGTCGACAATCACACCTTTCTATCAAAATGGAACAAACGATTCACATTAAAAATGAATACGCCCGCTCTCTCTATTATATCTTGTACCACCTTGCGAAGTCTACAAGCCCATTTAGTTTTTAGACAAATGAAAAAATTGACAACTAATTAAGTAACTTTTGTCAACGCGAAGTGCCTAAAACTGTTAATAAACCGCTTAAAAGTTACCGCTCATAAATAACGAGGGTTATTCCGTGAAGTTATTCCGAGCCAGACACTATCGGAGATCGATATAAACTATGACACATGCTGGATGGATTACCTACCTATATAATATTCCACCACAATCGATTTTCGATTAGTGCTTCGAAAAAGGTTTGCCTATTAGCAAACGATGGCTCATCAATTTTTGGCTAATGAGCTCAGGCTCTTACTGACAGGGCAGGTCGTTGATTATAACACAATAAGCGCATAATGCCACTTAAATGCCAGAACAGATGTCGGTTCATTAGTCCGCAAGCATTAGCTACCTTTACGATAAATTGAATTGAGATCTCAAATAGGTAACTAAATTTGATTGAATAAAAAATAAGCAAAATATATTACTTAAATCAACGTTTAATATATATTCATAGTTGTCATCGAGTGATGGAAACGGGTTAGGAATTGATTCGATCAACATCTAAATCATCTTTTTATAGTGGTTCCATTGAAAGATAAGACGCTTGCCAACTTTGCATCAAAGGTCGAACCCCTACCACGCTCAGCTCCTTACAAAATAGCTAGTGTATTATAAAATTCATGGACGATTTCTAAACGTCGTACAGTATGGAGGGTTGAAATTGAATCGCATTACGACGCCATTTCTATATCAAACACGGCATGCGCAATGGCATTAGATACGTTATGTAGATAAAGGGAAGAAATTGTTGGCCCCAACACCGGTTCACCCGAATTGTTTCTTGCAAAATTTATTACTCGGGTTTAGTTATGATGTTTAGCACAATATACCCCTGTAGCGAAGAATTATTTACGATTCAAGATATACATACATTCATCGTTCAGTAAGACTTCTCTCTGTGTCTGGTAAGATTCAAGCCTCTCATGCTAGGAGGCATGGAGTACATGCATATTAGAAATTAGTTACTCATCATTCTAATGGTGAAGGAAAACATCGCTAGGACTCTAACCTGGACGCCTTAGAGTTCTTTATAAAGTTTTTAAAGACGTGAGAAGGCTAGCGTGGTAAACTATTGCCTAACGTTTCTTATTCGGAAATCTATAGACAATAGTGGTGCAATAATAGCTTGGTAATGAACGTTTTTATTTCTACGTTGAATTGTTCTTTCAAGTTCAACTTCTTAAACAAGCAAATAACACATATTTTATATTAACTTTACATTTGATTAATTTTGACTTCAATGTCCTACATTTGATATCCTGTATCCAATTTACCTTTAAGAGAATCTACTTTAGTCTTAATCTAGTCCGTTCTGAATGTTATACTGTCATCATGATTACCTCGCCTTTTCCGTATCTCACCATTCTAATCATCTGTTTCGTGACGTTCACTACGCCATAATAGATTGTACGCTGCAATGCTTACTTGGATATCAGTTCATGGTAAATTTAATAGTGAAGTAACCATCTGACCCACCTTCACAAATAAGTTTGTAAGTATAGTCTGTTGCTAGTTCAAAAAAGGAAACTTTAAAATTAAGGCCAAGCTTGTCTCCGCTTGTTAAGTTCAATCCTTAAAAATTCAATTAAGAATTAACGGCGTCTTTATCTTCGGTGCGTGGAATGTACACACATTTCATTTTATAAACGAGCTGGAACAAAAGGCGACAAAGTTGGTTTTATTTAGGTCATATGGGTCTCGTCAGTTGCGAGTGTCGGATTCCAGATTAATATTTCGTGAGCGCGTCGTGTTGAGGTTTTACTGGTGTCCGACAACGTAGGGTGAACACAAGGCGATAAGCAGTCTCGATAAATACATAAAAATTAAAATGTGCATGATTGAGGCAAACTATAATGTATACTAATATAATGTATACGTGATGATGATAGGAACGAATGACATAGTGAGTTAACCTGTTTGTCCGAGAGTACTCCATAAAGTTATCAAAGATGTGCGTGAAGTATGGTAATCTGTAAAGAAACTGTTGTTTCAATTGTAGAGCTGCCATTGTTGGCTACATTTACAAGCGAGGAAACCGTCTTAGTACTTCTAGCCTTGTTTGTGTTTGGGTGCAGCAGCAAAGATTATTTAAGACCAGATCGCCCGCTCGTTCCTTTGTTACTCATCTCAAATATAAAACAAATAACATATCACAGCTACATAATTTATTAAATGGAAGTTACCTAATTTCGGCATTCGCACCTTTCCAACTGAAACACAAGTAATGTTTTGAGGCGGATTATGAGGACAACGGTGCTACGACCCCAATCGTATTGTAGTGCCACTTCCTTGAAAAATATTTAAAGTCTTTATAATTCCAATTTCAAATAAATATTCTTTATTAAGTATCAGTAAAACAAATGATAGCTTGTCATGAGACAATGGATAACAGGCCTCAACAACTGCCACCGTTACTGTTAGAAATGTCAATTTTGGTCATAGTATAGAGTCTATACTATAGACTTTCCTGTGATAACATCAACCTGGCTATCCATGTACGCCATACAGAACTCAAAGCTTTCTCCAGGTCTGGACGATAACTGGTAAATACCGCCAAATACGTACATGCGATGTAGATTTATAGTCTTAATATTATGGACCTATCGCTTATCATTTCACACGCCTCCGGTCCATTCTAAGTTGTTCTTCAGTAAGGCCTCATATTATCCATAATTCGGATACCTCAAGATCTACAAAACAACAGTCTTGTTCAGATACCTTCGTAAATACGAGTTGAACAATTTTACGTATTTAAAAATTCCTTAAGTGCGTTTTCCTTTACACCGAGAGGCGATGGTCAAGGTACACGCAACTCGGTATTGCAAACAGAGTAAAACCGCCACCATTCATTTAAGTTAATAATGAGCCATGAACAATCTTCGTCATTTTTGCTGTTTGCTTTCAACCGTCGAACGGTCCTACTTTTTACTCGTGCTGGTCGTTTAACGATTGCTTCTTACCTTTTTTTTTATTTTAAATACAGTATAATAAAAAGCCGTAATTAAGTAAACATTCGCCCGTTCCTATTGTTTGTGAATGTCGATTATTGGTTGGTATGTAAAACGATCTCGTTTTGAAATATTCCCTATATAATTTCATCTAATCCGTTTTAATATTTCAATATAACAATGTATACATGATGATGATATTTCAATGTAACAATGTTTTTATAGTATAATGAATGTTATCTCGTTGCAATTTCACTTGTTAACAAGTCAGATGCTGTCTATATGATTTCGTAGAAGCTATCTTAAGTACATTCAGATTGTTTTGGGCAGGAAACACTAGGAAATATTATGTGATTGGAATATGCCAATTGTTTAATTGGACAGTTGAAAAAACCAAAGGAAAGTGCTCTCATCTGTCAAATTATACTTGTCGAAAGTAGCCACCACCATTTAGTATGGCCATTTTATTTTATAGTGCACACGAGGACAATATCAATCGAGCGTGCAGGTCACCTGATGATGGTCATCCATATCCAACGTTAAATGCTGATTAGATGGTACTTATGAGGTATATACTGTCAACTCAAAACAAAACATGTTTTGCAATGAATTAATTACATAGCGCTATGCATTTTAAGATGGACTTAGTGATACAAACATACATATACGGATACAAAAGCTTCCAAATAAAATTTTCTTGATTTAATATTCTCGTATAAAATGATGAACTACATAGTTTAAGTATGTTAATAAATAAAAATACGATATCAACGGTACAGAATATAGCTGAATTTCTGCAAAGAATGTAAAATTAAAACGTATCGGATGTCCTAGGGAATATCATAGAGCTTCTCAGAATAACCCACCTTGTCAGCTTACAGATAGCACTTGACACGGTCATCAACACACGCGCAGTTCCCGTGGGTAATAACATTCTAGGGTGTAAAATTAACCGTCTTACATTTGCATGCATTTAATATACACGAGATTTGAAATTCCTACGGAGGTGTCAATGTAGCGAGCAGAGCGCATAAAGTCGTCACAATAAAAAAACAAGATAACCTTCTCGAATGCTAATGTCATTTGCATGCGTGGGACCCGTTCACAAATAATTTACTTATTGTTTTTCGAATCGAGAGTGAAATCTCCCCGATACCGTAAACCCGACACCGCGTATCACGTACGGGACCGAGTAATCATTCTTATACAAGAGTGGCGACCAAAAAGCTCGAACCTACCTAATCAGATAGGCGAGCTGCCTGATTCTCAGAAAATCAAATAAATTTCTTCGAAATAAAGGGAGTGTTCACGCGGTTAGTAAGTAATATTTTGTAGTCTCTCGTTACGGTGGCAACGGATTGTGGTAGTGTTTTCTACAACGCAGGCGCAACCGGATTTGTACGCGCGAGTGTGTGCGCGCGCCCGTGAGAGAGACCAACTCAATCGAGGAGTCCGTTCACATTTCAAATTGTACCCTCTCCCGCTTCACTTAATGTTCCATTTCAAATGCGTACTAGAAAGTTAAATCAGAACATACATTACCTTCTCTCGGTAATAAGAATATTTTGCATCGAAACACTTATTAAAAGATCGCATTAAAAACTTATTCTGCTCTCAAAACTTGGGATCTAGGGCGCACGTTACAATACATACGAGTAAGTAACTTTTCAGTTTACCCATTAACTGGAACTTCAGTCATTTGCCTTTGTAGTTGTGGGCTAATAAAATCGTTATATTTATTGTCTGCATTTCAGTTTAGAATGCAATATCAGAGATACAAGACACTGAATGTTTAAAAATACTATCATACGGGAACGTCGAGTAAATCTGAAAAACCTTTTTTTTACTGCAAACAATATGACCGATTTCGTACTTTCAGCAAATTAAGAAATAAGTGTACTAAAATGAATGGATGATAAAAAAAAATCGTCGAAATAGCTTCACGGAGTAAAGAATATTCGCTGAACATACATAAAAAAACATTCGACAGATTGATAACCTTCCTTTTTTTAAATTCGTTTATAAATCAAATTAGTAACTTAATTTGGAGTGAATTAAAAAAAAAACAATAAATTCATTAATGGAATAAATGTATTTTACTTTTTTATATATATATACGACAGAAATAAATAGGGAATAGAGAACGGAAGTGGAAAGGGAGTATGACGGCATAAAAGCGTCATAACGTTTACCGTCACGGCATGCGAGGCAGTATTACCCTTAAGGCGTTCCAATAGATGTTTCACATCAAAAGGTCGTAATATCATCAACGCGTTGCGTCCGTGCTCAAATAAACGTCGAAAGACGTCACATCCACAGATCTTTCGTTGATGTTCCTAATCAGGCGCGTCGGGGAGTCGTCAGACTTTATTATATGAACTTAAAATACCCTTGTATGACAATTAGTGGAGTTGTAGCGCCCACGGCGTGCGGGATGGATGAGGTGCTCACATACTATTAGTTGACACCTCATTGCGTCGACACTCTATAAGAAAGACGGGCGCGACGTTGCACAAACAACCGTACAAGCTGTTATAAATCTTACTACCCTGATGTTTGATTACAGAATTGAATGTGCGACTCGAAACTCTTATCCAACAATTCCAGCAATTTAGAAGTGATAAGATGATTGCATCGTGTATAATTTTATTATCATACGCGTGATATCTCAGGTGTAAAAAGAAAGTACTTAGTGAATGACGATTATTTACTTCCAATTTTATATAATGTTCATATTAAAACATTCAAATTGTTCTTTTTTATGTGAGAAGAGTAGCAAACGAGCATGCAAACTACCTCATTTTAAGAACTCGCAGCCCATATACAAGACGTACAACCACAAACACGACCAAAATCCTATCTGAGCTCGAACGCAGATACGTTGCTACTTCTGAGGACTAAGACGTTCGCTTCGCGTCAAAGTGTAGCCGGTAACTGCACCTCTCCAACCGAAACACAAGTAATGGTTTAAGGCGGATTAAGGGGGGGACGGTGGTACCTCCCCGATCGAACTATAGTTCTCTTACCTTTATTCTTTTAACATGTCGCATGTGTAATTTTTATTTTTGTTTGCTACCAATTAATAATTTAGATAACAAAGCAAATTAGGCGACCTTAGTCCTCAGTCATCAGAAGTAACAACGCATCTACTATAACAAGTATAACTTTAACCCTGATTGAGGTTGGGTGTACATGTCCATTGTCTACCGCGACTTAACATCGAGTGGTCGTTTGCTATTCTACTAACTTAAAAACCAATTTTGGCAGCGGTACTTCGGCGACTTTTAATTACTTTAATGTTAGTCCAAGCATACGTTATTTAGGATATCAATTAGTCAGATACGCCAAATGCCAATGGCTAATAGGCGATGTTCACAGTTCGGTGTTAGTCGCGTTGTTCTAAAACAGAAGTACTATATTAAGCTGAACTCTAAGATCGGTGTAGTAGACAAGTGTAAAGACTTGTTCATGTCTGTACCTTACCACTTAAAAAAATAAAATATATATACTAAATTAATAGCATAATAACAATATTAAATTGTGATATCTGGAAAATGTTATTATATATATTTTATAGTATAATTAGTTTGCTTTCCCAAATACCCAAATTCTCTATAAGATTAATATTTATATGCACTAATAGTTCATTCCAAACATACAGTCGAGGATATCAATTAGTCACAAAAAAAACCAAACGCCGATGACTAATTAGCGATGTTCATAAATCGAATTAATCGCGTTTTTCTTACACCAGCATCATAAAGTTCGATACGTGTCTCAAAGAAAAAGTGTCTCAAAAAAAAACGTGTGCACACATAACTCTAAATAAATATTAAAAAATACCTCTAGCATAAGAGCAATATTACATTGTGATTTTAAACCTCGACGTACAATGTGACTAATTGCGTCCTTTTCAAATTATACAAAAATATATAGACGAGATACATTCGATAATATTTCTATTTATTTGGTATAATCGTTTGTTATAAACACGTATTGGAGGACATCAATTAGTCAAAGTTACTCGATGACTAATAGGCAACGTTCACACTTAGAGTTTACTTACGTAGTTCTTAAACTAGAGTATTAGTTCGAGCTCGAAGCTTGTCGTTGTGGAAAAGTGTAAAGGTTTGTTCACACATGTGCGTAATTAAATAATACCAATAGCAATAGAATCTGTATTTATGGTTTCCGCCTTAAGATATTTTGTGTATTGCCTCAGTTTTTATAAAAAGTAATGTGTAGATTTAGATATATCCGATAAGATTTCTCTCTATATGCACTAACCGTTAGTTCCAAACATACGTTATCGTGAATATCTATCTATTATTCAAAGATACGCCATACGCCGATGACTAATATCCATTGCGCGCAGTTCAGATACCTCGGATGCGTTGTTCTCGAATACTAGAACCATAATATTCGTTCGAGCGCATACAGTAGCTCAGTGGAAAAAGCGAAGCCTTATTGACACTCACAAACCCATGAAAATAACTACTTTCATCTACGCTAAAACTTTTGTACCTTTACTTTGTACTTTACTTTGAATCATTACTTGTATCGGAAATTCTTATAAGAATTAACTTTATAGTACATACATTCTTATAAGAATTCTAGAAAGTTCTTTTACGTAGTTAATATTTTACTTTAGACTTTCCTTTTTATTGAGATGATTTAAGCTTCGAATAAAATGGTAAGGATAATGAAATGAAAGTTAAGAAGATTTTATTCAGAATCTCCATATACAGTTGATTAAAAACAAAAAAACACCCAATCGAAAAAGAATATTCGTATATCGTACACAATTTTTAATTGCATATCCGTAGTTAAAATACACGCTCGAAAGGTATTCGCATATGTCTAAATTAATCGGCTATAGTCTAGGAGGATGGCGTTTGTGTGAGAGAGGCATTCGAGTTATTTTAGTAATGGACGTCGATTAGTGGGCAACGACAGGATCGCAATAAAGGTCCGAGAACACCACGGGATGTTTTGAATCGGCAGTGCTTTAACGGTTTCAATGTTTGCCGATAATTCCTATATATCTCCGACAATTCCATGAAACTAGAACCGAATTGTAACTAAAGTGCGCTTACGAGTAAGTTTAAACGTAACACTGTGATATAGTTTACAAAATATTTACAAAATAGGCTGTTTCTTCTTCTTGAATATACATTCACTAGAATCATGAACTATTAAATTACTTATCAATGAAATGAATAAGCAATTTCAAATATGAAATGGGATATCGTGTATTTAAAAAAACACCTCTACTTTAGCAGATAATTGTCTTTATTGATTGATATATAACAGAAAAGTTATATTCAATTACTTAAAATAATATAAAAAAACCACCACCACCATTTAATTTGAGAATCAAACGCAATAGTTATAATTTATCATTATTATCTAATATTCTGTCATTATTAATAAACAATATAATACCGAATTTAAAGTTAAATAAAAGTATATTACAAGTACTGGTATCACGATAAATTCTGTCATCTAAACATTAATTGAACAGAAGCATTCATTCACGGAATCATCTAAATGTTAACTTTGTTAGTTTTAGGATATAACATTTGACAGGCTGAGAAAAAATTACACAATTCCCGGTCTATTTTCGTAGAACAATCCCGATATAAAATTGCAACGGCATCGTAAATTTAGCCCTTAGATTGCCGCAAATAAAGGCGCATTCATGAAATGTTTTCTGCTAAAGATAGGCAAATAATACTTAGTCAATTTGTAAAAACTTTCAGTCATTATCAACAATCATTTTTTTAATCAATAATCATTTTTTTCTTCTTCTATTAATGTCATTGCACCTAAGTCATTCGTGAGGTTTAATTAATGATTAATAAATTTTGTCTTATTAGACGTAATTATAAATAATTTACTAAATTTATTAATAAACATTTATATACAAATCGAAACTTTTCTTATTCTTATTTATCACATTTTAAATGATAGATAAACAAATAATCATCGTGGAAAACAATAATCCTCATGGCTTTAACTGATATGTATTGATCGTTGTTTTCTTTCCACACGTCCAGTAAAATACTTTAATTATTGAAAAACGTTCAATTGTTCTTTTATTTTATGCTGACATTGTATACTAAAGGATCTTAAGAATTTTGAGGGCTTGCGTCTTCAAAATTCTTAAGATACCTTAGTTTTTATTCATCCACTGAGTAGCTAATTATTTACTTATATAAATTAGTTAATACCGCTCTCCATATTTATAGATCTTAACTACCTTGTAAAAGTGGAATGACACACAAAGTCGTAAATGATACAGAACAAAAATCTAAATTCACTATTCTGATAGTGTGTTTGCCTGAAAATCGAACCTAGAATTGTCATCTCAGATCGGTACGATAGAGAAATACGACGGGAATCACAATTATTAATGCACGATACCAAAATATCTATAAAATTATTCAGCAGAGAAGTCCCAAGTTTGGAATCAAATTTAATATTTAAGTTCCTAGTTGCATGTTGCATAAATACGCCAAATGTCAACCTAATTCCGTAGTGGATATAGGAATGTTTGCGACCACGTCAGGGGGGTATTAAGCAGAGTAATGGACCAGTTATTATTAGTTCCTAAACCAAAGCAAGAGCACATGTTTATACCGTAACAGAGGCCGATAAATCTCGATGAACGGTTCGCGACAACTTCATTAGACGATCGGCTATGTTCGCGGAACGAATGATTGAATGTCTGCGAATGACGTTATTGATGTGAATATCTATTGGTGCACCGTGAAGCCGTGACGCAAACGAAATGACGCTCTATTATGCCATCATGCTCTCCAATATTGCTCCTTGACTATTTTTTCGTTTAATTTTTATATTTTATAATTATAACTTTTATTAAGTAATTTTGTCTCACATGTAATACCTTAAAACTAATTATAATAAAAACCTAACTTAAACAATCTCTGCGCGAAATATGAACTAACCCCCGTGTCACTAGCGATGTCGATCAAACGTGGAACTAATTGTTTGATAAATTATATAATTCTTAAATCTATTTTACAACAGTCTTCGAATGAATCACAGACATATAAAATATTTAAAGGTAGTAGAGCCGTTAGAGCTCGCCCGGGGCGGTACCACCGTCACCGTCATAACCCGCCTTAAAGCAACATGTTCTTCGTGTATTGTGTTTCGGTTGGGGACGTGTGGTTGCCGGATACTCATTATTGGAGGCGACCATCTTAGTCCTCAAGAGTTTCTATTCTATTTGAGAGAAACTTCTATTCTATTTGAGACTGGACGTGGTTGTCCATGGGCTGCAGTGATCACTTAACATCAGGTGGTCTGATTGCACGTTTCTTACTGTTTCATAATAAAAAAAACAGCGAGACAACATTCTAAACCAGGGTTAAACCGTTCCATTTTTTCAATCTTGATACGAAACAATTTGAATATTGTAAAAAAGGCTTAACAATTACAACGATTGAAACGTAAAGGCACAAATCATATTTTTGGGTTTGATGAAGGGTGTCGAGCTCCAGTTGCTGAAGACTTGCAATTTTATGAATGAGTTGTTTGAATGAAATACAATAATAATGCGGTCTCGGTTCGAGCCGACGGTAAGCGTACGTGTCTCGATTGGCATTTAAAAATGCATAATAGGCATTTGGCGCAACAGTAAAGCTTGTTGCACACTACAGTTATAGCCCAAACTTTTGACAAATGGTATAAATACTTTGATAGAATTTGTATAATTGAATCGAGGAGCTATTACTATAAGATTCATTTGTAATGTAAAGAAGTTTCTGTGTTTTGGTAAAAAAAGCATTTTTTGTATACCTATTTAAAGAGTAAACGTGCATGCTGTCTGAATATTGAGTAGCTTGATTGTGTTAATTAAGTGGTAAAAACCTATGTACATCCACACCCAACCTCAAATGGAACCAAAATCCTATTTAAGGTTGCATACAAATGCGTTGCTACACACAGGTAGTCGCCACGCTTGTAAGTATCACTAACAACCGCATCTAGCGCTACTTTGACCGGTAAAATTATAGTTCGCGTTCAAGCAATCTTTAACCGAAAGGTTTGAGAAGCGTGTGTACCATTAACAATCGACGATCACCTCAGTCTTCAGGAGTAGCAACGCATCTACATACGACTTCAGATAGAACTTCAATGTGTGTGTTTGAGATTGTATGTCCATGGATTGCAACGACTACTTACCTTTAGGTGGCCTGCATCCTGGTTTGCTGCTTCACATAAAAAGTTTTAGTCAGTCTCTTGGTCCCTTAGTCCATAGTAGCCTTAGCCTTTAGAAGTAGTAATACATAGGTGACTGACTTAGCAGTGTAGGATTCTTGGTCGGCATGGACTTGGTTATAGGTTTCCAATGGCAGCAGTGACCACTTAGTGTCAAGCGAAGTGTACTCGTTTGGAACTTCCATACCATAAAAAACTTAGTTAACAAACATGTTTATACAGAAATGTATGAAAAGTTGTTTTGTTCAGAACTATATCGTAGTGTCAAGTAGTTTAAACATTTTGTAATCATTTCTGCAATGAAGTTGACACAGTTGCCCATATAATATCTAATTTATCACGTATTACGTAAATCAGAACTATCGACGAGAACTACACTTTGTACTAAGTTAAAGAGGACAACCCGTTAAATTGTGGTCAATAGTTATTGAGATAACAGATAGATGAAACTAAAAACTTAGTTCAAATAAGATTGTTTTGTTCGGTTTTGTCTTTTGGTTTGAAATTAACAGTGTTTTATGTCTTAGCATATTGATACTTGTTAACTTCGATTAATACTAATAATTAATTGCAATCTTATGCTAGTAGTAAGTAGTTAACAAAAGACAAATATCCAGCTAGATTTACAAATAGGCAGCCATGATCAACATAGTCCTAAAGATATGCAACGCATTTTCACGATATCTCAGATAGAACTTCATTCTTGTTTGAGATTATATGTGGAAGTCCATGGACTGTTGTGAGAACTTAATCTCTAAATATTATAAAACAAAGTTCCCCGTCGCGTCTGACTGTCTATCTGTTCGTGATAATCTAAAAAATACTAGATGGTCTTTCTCACAGTTTTCAATAGGTGCATAATAAGTTATTTGTAAATTTGACGGTAAATTAAATAGTTAAATTCAATATAGTAATTCGCTCGTCGTTCGAAATAGATGTCTCTAATTGTTAGTTTTTGTACTAGGTAATAACTGGATGCGTGTATGAAAGAAAAATAATGTAAATAAATATAAACCCTATTACTCGAGTGAAGCTAGGCCGGTTCGCTAGTATTAAATAGGTTGCAAACTTATTTGCTACTATTCTATTATAAAATAGGTATTGCATTTCAAATAATCTCTGTTTAAAAAGTATAAGGGTGTACAGCTCGCCTAAAGATTTCACCTCTCGTAAAACACGTCTTAATAAAGTATATCGCCTTACACCACAACGGCTCACTTGCTCGACACGTTTCACTCTGGACCGATTTTAATATAATATTTACAAGCGGAATCGATAATACAATTAATTTATTCATACCTCGCAAACACGTCAACAAGGCTCCAACTCGACTAGATTTGTAAAGATTTTGTGGTCAGACACTTTTGTAATTATTATCTGCGTATTAATCACGACATATGTTTGTAATAATATAGCATTTATTTCTGTCAAAGCAAATATATAAAAATGTATCAGCTCGAATGAAGCTGTATAAGACTTACCCGTTAATAAATATTGTAGACTCAAGGACCATGTTACCGCAGTACTTGGAATATGTCTCCGCTTCAACACGAGCGAAGCCGTGGGTAAAAACTAGTTTATAGTAATGTTCTCGCTCTCAAGAAAAATAGGGTA
>DWON01000396.1:0-34596 GCA_018251015.1 Phocides pigmalion okeechobee | reverse complement strand
AAAAGGGGGTAGGGCCGTGAGAGCCCGCCGGGGGCGGCCCCCCCCCCCCCCTCATAACCCGCCGTAAAGCAACATGTCCTTCATGTATTGTGTTTCGGTTGGGGAGGTGTGGTTGTCGAGTACATTTATAAGCAACAAGACTATGTTGGTCGTCATGAGTACCAATGAACCTTTATATGACCTTTAATAGGACTACATCTTTGTTCTAGGTTAGATGTGTAATAGTAAAATAATTTTTATTATATGTACCTACACGTATACGTTTTAGGGATTCTCGTATTCCGCTAATAATTTAAGTAGTAACTAGCTTTTAGTGAATTTACATTCACGTTGCACTTAATACTTTTCGTGGAATATTGCTGCAGCTCTGGATTTGGTTACAAGCTTCGGGTATCTGTATTTTATATTTTTTGTGTTCTCTAATTATTTTATGATGTTTTTTTTGGACTATTTTATTTCTTTACAAAGATGAAAATCTTAAAAGTAATTAAAATAAAAGCCTAATCTAAACAATCTAAAGGGAGTGCGTGTCCATGCGGAATGATTCCAAGAACTCTAGCTGCATTTCCGCGTTGAATAGCAATCGCAATTCTCTGTGCGAGATATGAACCAGCCCTCTTGTCACCGGCGCTGTGAACCAAACGTGGTACTATTTGATTGAAAAAAAAAATGTGTATTTTTTAAAGTTATTTCTATTATATTTTTGAGAATGAATTTAAATATTTGCCTTATTATTTCATATAGTAAATTATTTTGTTACATGTCTTTGTCAAAAATCATTTACAGTGATTTTGAAAATGTCAGTATAATATGGATGTTATTAAAATTACAAACTTTTTAGATATGTAAACGTATAATTGACATGTTATTTTATACTGTCATCTACTAATTGTAATTTAAGTACTAAGAGCCAATATTTATATGTATGTATGTCTAAAAACTAAGTAACACCACAAGTCTGAGCTATATAAAATATTCAACAGGTGTTTTATCTGTGTTTTTTCACATAATACAATATGTTAATAAGATGTTTTTATAAGGCTATGCATTCTGAAATAGATCGAAAAGGGTTATATAATAGACTCGACTGATCTATATCATGGAGCCCATCTCTTGTTTGATAAATGGATTTTTTTCTCGGCATCCCTGAATTCAATTCCGTTAAACGTATGGTATGTATTCCATTGTGATATAAAATAGCTCCTATTTATTTGTGAAACATGACAGATAATTTTTGACGGCTACCGATAGAGTCGTCTTTGTTGAAGAAATAATGCTTGTTTGGTCCCACTGAGCATAATACACCGTTTATTGTTGTGCGATGTTTTCTTTATGAAATTTTATTGTTATGACAAATTGTGAGGTCGAATTTAAGCCTTTCGTTTATGCATCTGTGAAGCTTATCGTCTTGTCATTATTCTAAGAAATTTTGTCGCTGTGTCGTTTTATATTCACTCCATCCAACTACTACGACTCGTGCAAAAATGCACTGTTTAATACAATTTAGTTTTATTCATACGTAGGGGCTTACGTTACTCTCTTGAATATTGTACTTTTGGAATGGTTGGTAAAAACACTTTGTGGTAGGTAGGACATACATATACCATGCAAATTTTGTCTTTTATACAAATATTTCAGTATTGTAAATAAGAACATTGTAATTAATAATGGCAGTATCATTGCTAATGTGAACGACATTTTGGTCATGGATTATTTTTGTTATGATTCATGAATTTTTCACCAATTTCTCGTAAAACAAAAGTATTGATGTAAGAAGTTCACAGTACATCCACATCTAAGTGTACTTTACGTTATAAGTCACCAGACTGTGAAAGAAGCTGACTAGTTAAGTATAAAAGTCACAGTACGTAAGCTGTTTTTTATGAGAAAGAGATTTAATACTTTTCCAATCGTATTATCAAGTTATAACAAATTATTTACTCAGTTGATAAATATGTAAATAAGTACAACTTAGGTAACAGTAAAACTCTTTATGCGTACAATAAATCTTTCTAGGTAACTATTTGGTAGTTACACAATATATTTTCTACAAAAGCAAATATGATTAGATTCAAACTAGGAGTTTGCAAAAGATGAAACGCAACTTTCATGGTGGGTACGGAAGTTTCATTGACCCGGGGCACTTTTCCTTATGTGAAAATATACTTTGAAATTCGCAATAGAATGTCAGTCGCAGGGGACCGCTGCGGCCGGGTAAAGAGCATTTTATAAATGTGTTTTCAGAATAGCAACCAAGACGTAGTCGGTAGCGGAACGCACGATGCACCAAGTTTAATGGAAAAGAATTGAAAAGTAGCGCGTCTATATGGTAATAGAAATTGCCCGGAAGAAAGGAACACAGACGACAGAGTGCACCGCTTTGAGTTATAGTTATTTTCTCGAAAATTGAGCGTTATTTCGTACGCTTTAGGAGTATCGGCGAGGCGAGCGCAACTCGTGAATGCAGTTTTGTTGCAACACGAACATCTAGTTCTGTAAACGGAAATAATTTATAGTACTTACTCTATTGTAATGCAATGCGCTTAAGCGTACTGGGGTTTCCGCTTCTTATTAAGGCTTTTTAAGGAGGTTCGAGTAAGAGGCCATTGACTTTTAGACTTCATTTCCTTATTGATCCATTTTGGCAGAAGTCAAGATTTGTAGTGCTCTAAAATGTTAATAATTTGAAGTTGTTTACGCATCTGCTAGCATCTTCTGGTTATCTTTAATTTAAAATTTAAAATAAAATACACCTGTACAACATACACACTTCAGCATAAATAAAGGTCACTAAAGAATTGTTTATGTTAATAATAAATACGTTAAGTTCATGGCAGTTATTTTATTTGTGTATCCTATAAACACGTTTCTTCCATACTGAGTAAAGAACACGATATAAAAAGACGAGTTTTTGTGCAGAAAAATGGTTGATAACGTTTTACTAACAGATTATATTGACCATTTTAGGTTTGGCTTGCTAAAGTATACTTTGTAATTTTGACTTTGCATGAGTTGACCTTCGTTTTATCCATATTAGTATAACAAATACATGCCTCACTTTATTTTACGTTTTCGTTGCCATCGTCATCATCATAAACCTATTACAACTCAACTGTCGGGCCCTATATTCCTGTCAAACCGAAAAGGATTAGGTCATAGTCCACATCGTTGTGCTAGACTGTGCAGTAAGATCGACTTCACAGACTTTTGAGAGCTTTATGAAGAACCTTCAGGCATACAGGTTTATTCTTGATATTTTCCTTTAGCGTTAGACCAATTGATTAATTTCAAAAACGCACCTAACTTTAGAAAAACAAATATGCTTGCTTACCACGGATTCGAACGCCAGATCCCCGACAAAAGGTCGACTTCTTACCTGTAGGCCATCACTGCTTTTCAGATTAAATACCTAAATTAAACTAAAAGGCTTTAAAAGAGAATAACGTCAGATATTTTTGGCTGCGTGACAAGACGCCCCGGGCCGTTGGTTCCCATTGCTTATTTGTAAATAAAGAGATGTGTGCGTGTTTGTACAAATATTTGTCGCGAGAGCACAAGAGGGCACTTAACGCAATGTCATTGTTGTGTTCAGCGAGTATTAAAAATTCGAAACGACAACTGTCCTTGTTTAAAACAAACATAGCTAGCGCTAAAACTCTCCCGAGTTTCACACGTTGAGCTTATGCTAAAACATACTTTTATTTGTGCCGAATTTTGTCCGAACGTCGATTTTTTCATGTTCATTCATTCTATCAATTTCATAAAATATTTTTTCATCGCAGACTTTAAAATATTGTGTTTGTAAATAAAAGATAGCGGTGCTTTGATTTAACACGGGGAAATACTTGTTTACCTCGACGCCATAGTTTTTGAGCTATAACAAGTTTCGTTATTTAAATTTGGATAAGGAACGTAGGGTTAAATGGTATCCATTACATCTACAAAACTTTGTGACTGAAAAGCGTTGTTTGAATGATAACGAGTTTGAATAAGAACTACTTGATTTACGGTTCAGGCACACAATCTTGCGCAAACGAGTAGCCTCAGTGATGCGGCGAATACGGGGCAGCATCAGCAGTCTCCTAAATACTAACTGGACAGGGTGGATTGCCCTGTTGTCAGATACTGTAATGCGTGCCACATGCATTCCAGACCGGTAAGATTAAATGTAATATAAATTTAGATTATATTTATACGAACGTTGTTAATACGTAATTATTAATAATTTAATATGGACTCGTGTTTGATTTAAATGAATAAATAAAAAAATACAAATAAATAATTTCTCTGCAACGTCAGAATTGGAGATGAAAAAAAAACTATATAAAAATATAAAAAAAACTATTTCCGTGTATTTTCACTTTCATCAATATTCGCATTTAAATCTCGACAAAGTTAAGCAAATTACGGTGCAGTCGAAAGTTGGATGGGTGACCATTACTGGAAAAAAATTGTACACGTTTTTCTGCTTTGGAGGGCATGTTGCAGTTCGGCCTTGTTAACTATAGAAGGCAGTTGTTTTTTTGTTGTGGGATTATAAATGTAAAAGCTGGTAATGACCTAATTATGAAAATCAAGTTTTGAGAACATGTGACATATTTTTTTGCATATACATATATTAAATTTGTAAGGGCCATAAACTTTACTGATGTATTTTGAAGAGTTAATATTACTATTACTACTAATACTTATTGTACTATAACGTATTTTCTACATCTTATAAATAAGATTAAAATAGAGAAATAAGAAATAAAAGTAAAGATCTTTCAAATTCTACATAACTCTGAAATATTCTAAAGGCGTGGCATATACTTATTGTTGGACTGTCAGTCTGAAGCGCTTTTATTATATCCATTTTGAAAGATTAAAGAAATCATATTGACTAACACCGTTATCACCGGATCCGTGTCTAATTGTACGGTTGTTTATTAGTTTGTTCTGATCAATATTCAAGTTTACATTAGAACTGTATAATTGCTACGCATAAATCTAAGCACGTCGGTGACATCTTAATTGCGAACGTTACAAATCACTATAATATGTAAGATATTATTCAGCTGACTCGAAAATAAATTTGTCACTTGATAATTTTAATAGCATATGGGACGGATATACATAATGACTTATTGTGTAATTAGTAAAATCAATAGATAACAAAATTCCGTTCCGAAATACAATTGTAGCACTTATAATTTTATGCGAATGTTGCTTTTGCTCGGCGATACTCGCATGAAAGTCTATATTGTAATATATATAGTGTGTATATATATAGTATATGCAACATAGTTTTTACTTTATTTGTATATTTAAGGAAGTTATAAAATTGGTAAAACATCATACCAATTTTGATCTTTCATTTAATCCCTTTACAGGTAGAATTTCTTAAATTCCTTTCTTAGAGCTGACTTACGCTATATAAAGGACCTATATAAAATATTTCAGGACTCCAGGTCCAGCGGTTTTGGCATTAATCTTAGGGTCATTCATACTTACTCTTTATATATGTTCATTTTGCGAATAATTCGAAATTTTCTTTGGATAAGTGTTAATTGAAACTTAAATGAGACAAGCTTTGTGTTATACGTTGAATAATAATACTAATACTTCTAGTCAATGTCATTGGCTCTGTGCATTTGTTCAGATATTTATGCACAATCCAAAAAATACCCTAAATGAATATACGATACATTGGTCAAATGAGAACATTTGCCTAAACCATTTTTCTTATGAATGCGTAATATTTATTTGTCTTAACGTAATCTTTGTAGTCTTTGAATAATTAAAATAAAGAAAAAAATTGTCTTACCTTAGTTGAAATGGCTCATGAGTCTGCTTCACACTTTCAGGAAAGTATCGAACTAACATTGTATGGTCCTACTATCTTACTTAGAAGAGCTCTATCTTTTTACTGATATACTTTTATCCATTCTATCCGATTCATTAGCAACGACTAGGCATTTTAAAATTCGAATGTTCATAATGACCTGACCAATAGCGAAATGATCACTTTCGCCCTCCGAACACTCGTTTTTCATCTTCGTAACTGATGTGTTCGCATTTGTTCACGTCAATCCGTTAAACATTTCGCGCCCGGCGAATTGAGCTTATTAATTACCTTTCGTTATTAGTCATGACGTAATTGGCAGATGGCTGTGAAACTCACTTTCATGGCATATAAGACTTTAATTTACGAACTTCAGTCTCACGTCGTAATACCTTCGGAAACTTCCATGTTTTTGTGGGGTTTTCAACTTGCGACTATGGAAATCGCATACGTGTACGCTACCATGTATATGAAAGCGTTCTCGTAACGTATTACCTATCATTTGACATGGCGATCGTAGAGTGTATATCATGAAGGTTTACCGTGGTCGTATATTGCAAACTGGCTCCGAAGGATCCAGTATATAGTAAAATGTTGGTGTAAAATGTTGATAGCTCCACGAATTCAGGATATATCAGCAATAAACCTATTTAATGCTCCTCCGTCACCCATAAATCCGAAACTGTTTACCTTAGACGCTCATAATTATGAATAATTATGTAACTTAACGAGCGTCGACAACCACGTCGTACATATGTCTCGAAATTTAAACAAGAAAGTAGGTGTAATAGAAGTGAATGTCATGTTATAATTTATGGGTTTATGCACCCGTCGATGTGTGTGGCGATGTTTATCGGTTTATTACTTGTCACGGTCCAACATATTCCGCAAATCACCTCTTATGAACCTAAATTAGCACCTTGTATTGATATTTATGTTTATATTACTAAGGTATCATCATAAACTTTCTAAATATATAAATACATCGGCGCCTTTAACGTTTATAATATTACATTAGGTGTTAGCCCTACCAAAAAGTTTTCATATGAAATTTTCTTGACAAATTTAACTTTATGTATTTCTTAATAATTATGTTTTATGTATTTATTAATTATTTATCTAATTATTTAATCTATCTAGAACAGATATTGTGAAACGTAGTCGCTAAAATTGTGTGTTTACAGTATTAACGATCTGTACCATTTTATAAGAAAAGATTGAATCTCTTTTCATTTCATAGCTAAGTTGATTAATCATATAAATATGTAGATTTATTACGAAAAATAGGTTTTATGTGTTAGTAAATGTTTATCCGTTGTCTCGTGAGTAATGTGGGCTTTATATTTGCCATGTTTTCTTCCATGCTATCTATGGTGAAATGAATTAGAAGACATAAATCGAAATGTGTTAAAGTCTACATCGGCTCTCGACCGAGCAAAATATATTCGTTATACGTCTTCAAGTCTAGCTTCATATCTCAAATAGAAAAGTTTTTTATGCGATAGAAATAGAATATTTAAAGGTGGGACGACCGGGGAGGTACACCGCCGCCCTCATAATCCGCCGTAAAGCTTTAATTTTTTTTTGGTTAGAGAGGTGCGGTTACCGGTTGCACTTTGAAGCTATGTGACCATCTTAGTCATCAAGAGTAGCAACGTATCTACGTTCGAGCTCGTTCGATAGGACTTCACTTGCTTGTACGTGGATATCTATGGGCTGCGACTACTTAATATCAGGTGCTTAGCATGTTCATTTGCTACTCTTCACGTATAACAAAAATGAGCATGCAACCCACTTGACGGAGGACGACCAATGCCTGCTTTGGGCATCTATACCCAACTCCAAATAAACAGCTCGTATGATTTTAAACTAATACCATCCCGGAATTTGTTAATTTTATTATGTAACGGGTACTCACTATTAACGATTTTTAATTGTCGATACTTACAATCAGTTGCATGGCTTGCGGTCTTGGCTAAAGTGAGTTCAGATAGTAAAAAAAAAACAGAAATCTTTTTGAAGTCTATCATTGAATCTGCTATTTCAGAGGAATTATGTTGTCGCATTATTTGTAATTGAACAGTCAATGGTACATTTCCTCTAAGACTCTAGAATTAAATGGGTCGTTTGTACATACATATTTCTTCGATCGTACTGTGCGTGCTGTATCACCTTCCATCCCAGTCTAAATAGAAATAACTAAGGTGTTTATTTAATAAAATTATTTATAATATTGTATTTCCGTTGTAACCAAATATCTCATAATAGGGACTTTTATCTGAGCTTTATTAAACGATCCGAGATAATTTCGGCCTCTGAGTATTAGTAACAGTTGCAGACCGAAAATTACGATATATAATCTTCATAAGCTCATATCAAATGTCAACTATATTTGATTCGGTGTATAAAATATCAATATTGGGACGTGTTATTTCTTGATTATGAGGTAAATATGATATCTTGGATTTGATCTTTTTTACGGATAGTGCGATTGTAGTATTGCTCCGGTATCCGTCTACTTAGTATTATGTAAATTAATCTGGCAAAGGTCGTCGGCCAGGCAAGTAACGGTATTTGATTTTTTCGAGTGTTAAGTTGACGTTAACGAAATTATTCATTACCGGTCTTACAAGAAGTGACCAAATAACAGAGTCTTATCAAGTTACCATTTTTTATCCTCTAAGCCTGAAATTACCGAAACATGTGTAATAGGGCATTACATGTGCTTGGTTGTATCAGCTGTTAATTATCCATACTACGGGCTGATTGATTAAATTGAGACAATGAGTATTGACACAATGAGTTTATTACGCATTAGTTTGGCTAACGTCGTAAACTAGAGAATACGTGGCTTTAGGAGTCGGTTTAGTTAGTTCGTCTATGTTACCGGTACTGAATAAACTAAGGGATAGGAGTATTTGTTCAAATGTTCTCACGCGTGGCCGAGAGACTGCGCGTCAATTGGCCGGTACCGGCTCCGACACCTCCGCTCTGAGGTGTCGGAGCCGGTACGTCAACGGTTTTGCTATAATTATGTTTGTTCTCTGCCAACGCTATTTTCACTTCTTAGACCATGTTATTGTGTTTGACACCAATGTCACCGTCACATTTTTTATACAGTTTATGTTGTTATGCTGCGTCGCTGAAATCTTTTTACTTAGTTACTTGTTGTTTAATCCTAAAGTCCATGGATTCTATGTCAATAAATATTATTACACGATTAGAGGCCTAAGAGTTTTGGTTACGAATGAAAACCATTTGTAGAATCTATTTGGAATTGTACAGTTTAAGCTATAGAAAAAGAAATAGTTGCTTAAATTTATTTACATTACTAGATGTTTTTTTCCCTAAATGTATTAAATTGAGAGCAATTGTACAGAGACCAAAGGTAAAGTATCGCAAAGAGCAAAGTCCAGACGTCTCATTGGTGTAAACTTAAGTGCTCTTTCGTAGGATCAAATCCCAAGTGCTCCTACGACTAAAAGCAGTACCAATTTTTATATAAAACATGAACCTTTGTAAAGGATTTTACAGATTACCTACAATTTTTTTTATTGAAATGGACACTAAGTGTAATGTCGACTAATGGTTTGCATTTAACTCACATGGAATTGTGTAAATAGCTGCCAGAGACTATTTAAAGTCTAAAAAGAAACTGAAGGCATGTTATATATAAGGGTTACAATCACTTTCATCGATAAGATAACCGATTAAGTTTAACTAAAGTTTAAATAAAGTAAGACTGTTATCAAATAAGAGTGCCTTACCAGGCGCGTTCTAAAAACTGCTACTTGTGTGACAATGGGGTCAAAGGGATTCCTTTGACCTTCAAATTAATCAGTTTCGTAAAAAGATCTAAATGGCTAAGTAAATGTTGCTTGGAAAGCATAAAATAATCTACCGATTTTAAGCCAGATACGAAACTACCTATCCTCACATTCTGACCCGAGTCGTCGTCATTAAAAGGTGTCGTTTTATTTTTATCGGATCCAGCTGTCCATTTGTCGAGACTATAAAAGCCCTTCCGATTAAAGACTTGATATGATAATTGTAATCCAATACATCACTATCTGCACCATCTTTGTGCCTGCGTATTACTGTCCTGATTATAGGCATTATGCCCTGTTTAAAACCCGCTACGTGGAGAGACTTTTAATATAATAAACTTAAGAAATCAATTTGTATTTCTTTTAATTAAACACTTGTTTTTTCATGAAAATTTGCTAGGAAGGCTACAAGGAAGTCACTATTATTAATGAGCAGTCTGTTACGATCTGTTAAGACAGCGCCTTGGGGCTTTTTTGACGCGCCAATCGATTGACTTCGACAGTCTTCGTTCGTGTAGCGGTGCGAGGTTCGAGTGTGGTAATTACTGAAGCCGCGGCGGATATTGTGAGCGAATCCGCGTGCTTCACGTGACACGCCGATAATGAACGCTGTCCGAGTTGACACGGCATCAGGGCGAAGGGTGGGATTTGAATTAATCGTTATACAGTCAGTATTTTCAATTTTTATTACTATTCCATGTATTTCATCGACTGTAAAATAGGAGGAAGAACGGAATGGTTTGTATGTAACTTTATGGATTGATAAGTATAAGAATTGCGGAAATGTTAAGAATTATAATTTATGCGAGATTCTTGCCTATTGAAACCGTCTTTTCTCAGTTCCAATTTACCAGAAAAGGACGCTCCGTCCTTGTCCGATTTTTTTACTTTATCATAAACCTGACCCTCAACCCTACCATGATTATACTGTTTCTATCATGGACAGCAGTAAAGCTTCAGACCTTATCCTAGTAGTGAGTTCTCATTATGGCACATTGATAGGTCCCTTAATTACTTAAATATTATTTATTTTATTTGTTTATTTGTAATTAGGTATTAAGTATCATTTCAGCGCAAGCACAATTCAGGTTTTTTATGTTTCACATTTGTTCAAACAAGATTAACTTTTACATACTCCGTTGTTTGCACGATTCAATTTTACTTACATATTTTATCCTGGATCAAACGGTTTAAATAATTTTTACCTTCACGAAACATACTATAATATAACATAAATATCCTGTTTTACTTTTTTTATAATGAGTAGTTACATAAAGAGCGCGTTTAACGTTCAAATTCTTGTACATTTTAACAGATATGATAATTTTCTATAAATACATCAAAAATATGTGAAGAAATACTGCCCAGATTAATAAAGAAATCTGATTTCTTACATTCAGTTTTATATGTAAAATCCACTATGCTTATCTTATCGTAACCGAGTTTCATTGACCAAATGCGTGGGTTGGCTACTTATTTATTACGTAGATTAATATGACAATTACTTAAACCGTTCCAATGGCAGGTAGTTTTGTGTCTTAATCAGTGTTCTCCCATTCCAATCTAGTCCCCTCGGCGAATTATTGATGATCGCCCAGCGGGGCGTACGACAAAAGAATTTCATTTAAAATAAATCGCGAGAGACCGCGTCGCGCCAAGAAATTAGGCGCGGAATCCCCCGCCGCGAAAACTCATCGTAAATAAGTGTCGCGGTCAGCTTCGGATATTGCCGTATCGCACGGTCGCGCTGCTACACGCTGCGCCGCCGCTTAAAAACACAATCTTGTTATACACTCGTTTAAGGATTTAATTACTCGCATCTCCGATGAGCCTTCGCCCTTTCGCCTGTCGCTCGCGCCTCCGCTCACGTGATCGTAAATCCTCGCTTCATTAATGACCCGAACGTTGTTTTGCGATGAATTACCGCTTAGTCCGCTTGTTGACTTTTTGCGCTAAATATTTTTACCGATTTTAGTGAGCGTGGGCTCTGCATAATGGACTGTAACCCTTTTAAGTGGTTTTTCGAGTTCACCACGATTTATGTTACAATAAGTGTGCATGATAGTGTTTTATGTTGCATTTTGTTTTCAAGAATATGAGAAAAGTGCATTGTTTGACACAGTTAGTGTGCGCTTGCGGACGTAATCTGACAGGTGCGATCGTTTTAGTCAGTAGTTAATACTTATCTTTTTCTAGTTCTAAAAAAGATAAATTTAGTAACGAAAGACCGCCGACAGTAATCTTCGCCTACTGTGTCTAATAATATGGGTGGAGACAAAATAGTCGTATCCACACCTTTTTATAATTTTTCTATGCCAACCGTTTCAGTGGTTATAATGTCATCGATCCTTGATCTTGTTACACGCCTATCGTTTTCCGTTAAAAAGGTACTCTCCACTGCCACTTCCCTTATCCACCTACAGATATCAATGTCGCCGTTTTCAATTTAGCTCGCGCGGTGTTGAGTAACGTGGACAAGTGAGCATCGGATCTTGGTATCCGGCTCCGATTGCCACTGAGTAGGAACCTTCTTTTCGAGCCTTCGAGACGCGCCTTCTCGGTCACAATGCAGTCGGTGCGCCGTTTGTAAACGCGATACTTCCGCCGGCATATAGCATATATCGCATGTGATTGCGGCCCCTTTACTTTAATCAAATGGCTGCGACAAAGGATTGAATAGAATGCTCCTCGATTTCGTACGAACGATCGGTATTGGCTGCAGAATTCCTTTTCGCGATTGCCGGCATTTTTTACCAATGACAGCTCAAAATGAGGGGGATTTTTTCATCGCACAAAATTGTCAAGTACGCGAAGTTGGTCTAATTCAATGGATGACAATTTCCCACGTATTGTAAAGATTGTATTCAGTTTTAAGTGTTCATTATTCAATCTTTGCTCATCTGCTCCAAGGGTTGTGTTAATTAGCTAGTTAATAATGAATGAAGACTATTGAAGTTTAAGTTTAGGATCTAAATAGCTTTGACATGTGGTTATGGACATGTAAGAATTTCATTTAATTCAAATCAAGACGATTGTCATTAGCGCTCTGCTTCATAGGACGGTAATTGCTTCGTTTCTTCGATTTTAATCACTCTTCCCGCATTTACCCTTCGGGCAAATTATCGTGTTTATTTCGTTGTTTGTATTTGTATCGTGATGTCTGAATGATTAATTTTAAAGTCGTTTTTGATTGCATAATAGCGCAGAGGAAATTGTTACCTACGTTTGTGTGTGTATAATGTTTTGTGTATTGTAAATGTCAAAATATGTAGCTGCAAACAAGCTAATTACAATTAGCTTTTAAGTGACAAGACGAGCGTGCGGGCCACGAAGTATTAAGTTGTCACATTATGTGCATGTGACAAATTCTAACAAAACTTGAAGTATTATTTGCGTTCGTCCGTACCTGCGACGCTACTCCTGAAGACTGAGATGTAGCCGGCAACCGTATCTCTCCAACCCGAAATACAAGAATTACTTCAAGGTGGATTACGAGGGAAAAAACACATATTAAAAAAAAATACATGCATTATCAAAAGTGGGATGAGGTCTAATAATCAGTATTTGTTGGTGCTTTTTTCTGGACTATGCTTTTCTTAATTTGTAAGAAAGATTGGTGTCCAGCCATATGACACTAACGGGAGTTACGATAGTTGAAAATACGTTGTTAAGTGAAATTTCAATTCTTAAAAAAATATGAACTGCATTTTTACTTATAAATCTTAACAATAATCTTCTACCTCGAGGTTTAATCGAATGCAGGTTCGGCCAATTTAAGAATAACAAAGGGTTATGTAATACGAATCGTTCTTAAAGCTGTACGGTTATTGAATAAAAACAAAATGTCGATACCTTCGCCTCGCCCCTCCTGCTCGGGCTGTTTTTTATCGACCGTGAAACGCAGGTATGAGAATTATACAATTTATAATATTATTCGATTTTAAAACGATATAATTTTAGGGTCATTTTGTCTTTATGATCGATGTAAAATGTTCTTTCATCTGTTTATTCACCTGTCACACTCTTTTATTCGACTATGGATAAAAATTAAATGCATTAGTTTGCGTCGTCCAATGTTAAATTTTCAAAAAAATAAAATGAAATGGCAAAAAACAAAAGTATTTGAAACATCCGTTTGTATACAAGTGCTAATCTATGCGGGCATCTGACGCGATTTACCTGATACGCATTCAAAGGACCCAATCTCGAGGCTCCAGCGTACTTTATTTCGTTTACGCGTCTTTTACGGCAGGTGGGATAATACAAGGAGCTGCTTTATACGATAATATAGTGTACCTCTGGTAATGTATGCCATATGGGCGCCGGTTCTCGCATAGACAATTTCACGGGCGCTTAGATAATGTTTGCCAAGCGATTTACCTCCGGCTGTATCGCTACGGACGGTCATTTTTTCCCGCCACTGCCCTTTCCCAAGCGTTCCAAACGTTCCAAAATCGCTACTGGCGATTTTCATGCAAAACAAGTAGACACCGCTGGGATTATAATGTTTTATAGAATATTCTGGAAAGCAGGCTATGTGACATTAATCTGATATGAAATTTACTTGTAGGTGTATGTGTGTCATGAATTATTTCGTGTGCTTGTAAGATTACTTCATTTAATGTTTATCAATTCACTTTGCATTACTCATCTTATCGTCATTGAAAATAAAATTATGGTGAATGCCTGCTATGGTACGCGCAAAACACAGAACTACTGATTTGACTTGGATCTTTTTTTTTTAGTTTTACTTCCAAGACATTCAGTCCTTATCTAAAATATCAAGATATTTTCCTTTAATAAAAACTTATGAAAGTCTGACGAAATTACGATTTATGTAAGTACTATGCATTCAGCGATCAGTTTTTTTACCGTGGACAAGTAAATAACTCATATAGAATCGTTGGTATCAACTAGTTAAAGTCATACAAAGTTAATAAATTGTAAAATCTGATGTGATGTATTAATGTTCATTTTAACATACATTTTCATTTAAACCAACCTCCTTAACTCCGAGACCACGGTTCCAGGCATATAATTATCTAGCTTCAGAATAAAACACCGTTACCGTTACTCCATTGTTTACATAATAAAATGCATGCAACGTTAATTAAGACAGTAACCTATTTGTTGTGTAATTTAAATGAGAAATAGATTAATCAAACGATACTAGCTTTCACTCCCGACGTTAAAACCGTCTGACAAAGAAACGGTGCGTCCTGTCGGTCCCACAGCGGCCTATTTTTTTGGGGCTCACTAATGTTGGAACTATTTGAATTACTCTAGTGTCAGGATCTTATCGGACGATCAGTTCTCAACCCTTCAATGTATGCGACACCGGTGCAACTGCACAATAATGCTTTTTTTAGTTGTTTTATGTGTAGTGTCTTTAGTGTTGAAATTTGACAACGGTTTTACATGCGACTTTTTCGAGAAATTATTGTTTAAAAAATAAATATTACTTATCATATTAAAACTCTTTTTTGCGTTTTATTATGATAAATGATTACCTATCGATGTTAAATGGTGTTTCTAACCATTTCCCCTGCAGCACACTTTGACTTAAATAGACCAATAGAATTGATTGTCTGAAGTCGTATGTAAGTGTTTTGGTACCTTTCAGGACTAAAAGGGTCGCTTTGCTTGTAAGTGTAGCCGGCAGCTAAACTTCTTGTATAAAGTCTTCTTTGGGACATCATATTACATAGTATTTTTGGTTTGTTACGTGTATTTCGCGTATAGATTCAAACGCGGACTAAGACGTGGGCATATCTAATTTTAAAATAAAAGTAGCCTAAGGCTCCTTATTACATCCGCTATCAGATAAGATAGCACATAATAGTTTTGCTAGTTCCTAATGAAAAAAAGTAACCTTTTGACACATTCTATATTTTGGTCTCGTGTCTGACCACAATGTGACCAACTTCGACGAAGTGTATTTCCAATGGGGGGTTGGGCAATAAAGTAAGCAGTTTTATAAGTGAGCGGCTCCGCACTGAATGCTCTAACCCTAGTCGAGCGTATGTCGGATATTTTTAGTTTATGACTTAAAATCTTGTTTCGAATAAACTATTGGAAAAAAAAATACTTTGACTTTACACTAATATTTTCGCGCAATGTATACATTTTATTATGCACCGGGTACTCACGATTAGTACCCGGTACAAAACAATCCTACTTTGTTGCATTTTTAACAGTTTTTCTTGACCCTTTATAATTTCAAATGAAGTAAATATTGTCACTTTAAAATTTTATTTTGTTAATACCATTCTATCATTGCTACGTACGAATCTTTTGTTAAAAGAGGAAAGGTTATGATCATAATCACCCCGTTGGTCATATTTGCGGATATAGCATAACTTTATAATATTGTGTGACTCTTTGTATTAAATGTAAAGAACTACTGAACAAAAATGTTCTTCCGAGGCTTTTCACAACTGTTAGCATATTATAATTTATTTAAAATAATTCAAACCAATACGGTAACACATTTTGTGTTATCCCCCTTCACCCATTGGGTTCCCGAAAATAATGTAATATTCTTAAATAACTGTTGCTATAACATTTCCTTAAAGTTATAACATTTAAATATATGATACAGTTATTATAACCGTCTATAAAAAAGTGTTACTCTTGGTTTGGTGTTTTGTTGTTATTTCCTAACTCAACTGGCTAGACCTGGTACCGCTTGAAAGAGTCCCTTGTAATGCCTATTGATATCGTTACTGCGAGCTGTCAAAAGTTCCCAACGTCATTAGCTCGCTTGATACGTCGTATTGAAGGGACGTGAAGAAGAATGCATACAACAGTAACAAAGCACTCACATTATGTTGTCGCAAGCCGCGACGCGTTCCAATTAAGAGAGATTTATTCATCCCCTTCGCCGCCGTGCGACTTCTCCAAAGACATTATCAGAGATTTAACTCGGCAGGACAATTGTTCCCCAATTTTCTAAACACCTCGACAATGCTCTCGTAATTTGTTCAATCCTCTTGGCTGTTTGTTTGTTCTGGGAAAACGCGGCGCGTCATCACGCAGCGTCAGGATTGTCGCATTGTGCCTCGGTTTGTTCGCATTCAATATTCATTTACTTGAATGCTTTGTAATCATCCAAGATTTCAATACAACATCGGATTTAAATCACGTTTCCATTAATGTTTAAGTAGTAAGCGAATGTTTTACTGGGACAGATATAATTGTTACGACGTATTGGATTTACGAACTAGTCGATGTTGTTTTACGTGTCCTTGTGTTGTCTAGCCAAGTTTTCTGTATTACATCCATGCAGAGATCAATTTGTCAATTAATTTATTGCTCCATTGCTTTGAAATGCTCACATTCCACGTTTCATTAATATAACTGGTTAGTTAATTGGGCTACCGAACCTCGCTTCCTTTGTTGTACACTAACCACACCCCACATTTATCTAAGCGGTAGCTTATTTAAAATGATAAACGAGCTCCCAATCGATTTGAATAACAAGCAGGCAGATGCTCTTAATCCTTTTGATTTCATTAAACGCATGCGCCCCTTGGCCCCTGTCGGAAATATCACTCGAGTGTGGATCTCGACTCAACTATAAATTGTCCGTTAATAATAAAACCTAATTTAAGAAAGATCCATGGCCTTTCAAATCACGAAAGCGTTGTGATTTTTTAGCAATAGGCGGGTATATAGGTGGGTATCGTTTGCCTTATTACGTGACCGAAAAGTCCTTTAGGGATTTAAGATTGTCTTATTTTGTCCTACGCAAGCTTTATTACGGCTCTTTAATAAGAAAGTGGAAAGAGTCTTATTTCTCCGCGATGGCAACGTATTTGTCAGCCGAACAATATTGTGAAATCACGGCGTTCATCTTTTTACGAAGATATTCTAATGAATTCCCAGCAGACATTCGTCTGAGTGCTTACCAATCGCAGCGTCATTTGTTTGATCGTTTCGTTAGGGAGAGGCCAAGTGAAAAATCCGTCTACATTAATCACGTCGATGCTGAAATACAATTTTGAGCGGTCGAAAAAATTTACATAAATAATTTATACCCAAGGGGCCATGCGCACGGTACTCTTTAATCCGTTTGGAGAGTTGTCTCTGATCGTCGCGTTATTATGATGCCCATAATATTATTACTAAGATCCTTAGCCACAATCACGCGGAACAACGCTGTATTTATATATATTCTTTCCATTTAACTAGTCATTGTTTATAGTATTGGCATTATAATGTTTTATTCCGGAATTAAGAACTTTTCATTTTTACTGTACAATCCACAAATATAGTAAAAAAGAAAATATAAACCTAAAAGAATAATTCAACATTAAATTTTCAAAATGTATTTTGTTATACAATGCGTCTCCCAGATATCGATGATAGGATAAGATATAGCTGATTTGTCCAAGTTTATGACATGTTAATAACTCAGAAATTACATTTTAGTATCATAGAATTATTATTGACTAATTGTTACATATCGATATGTTGCTCTCGCACACAAAATAAATAGGTTTTTAAGTTATAAGGAATATTGCATTTAAAATTCAATGTAGTTTATGGTTGAACAAACAAGCTGTTTTCCTTTATACTCATATAGGATTAAGTGTCATTAATCATTATTTTTAAACGTGTCATTCAAATGAAAAAGGCACGAAGCCCGTCCACTTATCATTCGCAAATGAAATTTCAAATAAATTTATCACTCGCCCGTTTAAAACATATATTTGAAAGCTCATTCACTGCGTGCATGATGCGCGAGATCAATCTCTTTTAAAAGGGGTATTGTTGTACTCGATTGTTTATCGTTCGATAATATGACGCAGCAGGTCGCCGTAAGGGTGTTGCTTGGTTCCTCTCATCTCCATACGGCGTGGCTACTTGACGGCTCGTGGGTCGCAATGTTGCTGTTGATCGAGTATTATTTTAGGCATGTGACTGTGATTGATTCGATCGAATCTTTCTTCGGACAACCGGAGTTTTTACCGCAAGCTGACTGTGTCGGTCGGTACATAAAAACTGGGCATAAGGCTGAACACAAATACGGCGAAAACAACGCGCGCGAAAATGTCACCTGCCGATTTCCGTATCGGTCATAATTAGGTAGGTAATCGTGAATTCCAGCGTTTATAGTCGCGCAACTTGTGTACAGATACATGTGCAATTGTGTAAAATTGATAAAGAAAAATGAGAAATTGGATGTATGATTGCTAGTAGCAAATTTTCAGGCTTATTTTGTGCTTCAGAGAAAACGTTAAGTAGTTGGTCGTGATTGTTATCAATGGACATTAGTCGTTAAACCTTATCAGTGGCTGGCAGTTTGAATATATTCTACAGTTACCGGCCAGTAACTGTTATCTCCATCAATACGCATTGGAGAAGCGAGATGGAGTAAATAGCAAAGGAATACTGACTTATACCTCAAGGAAAAAGTTAAGCTACATAATAAATTATTGTGCTAAAAATTTCTTTGCTATACAACAATAGCGTGGCACAACGGTCACGTTGTAATAAATTTTGCTTTCTCATGGCAACATCGAAGATCCGTTAAGTTGTGACAGAGATGCGTAATTGGATATACATATTTAATTTGTAACGATAACGACCTGATATAGCTAGGGGGTAATCGCTGGATGCAGAGGGCACAGAACCGGTCAGAGTGGCGGCACCTGGGTGAGGCCTTTGTCCAGCAGTGGACATGTAAAAGCTGATGAATGGATAGATAGATTGTAACGATAAAATTAACGTGTTGAAATTCCGTCGCAATATTTTCGCTACATATGTATCCGGCCTAATCCGAAAAAATGCCACGATCGACATGATGTAGTATTCGCGGTTTACATGCGTGTTGTTATGATGAATAGTCGATGTTCCGACCCTCGTTATTGGGTGCTTTACCTTATTTGCCGGCTGAGTAATTTCGGTGCCGGAAACTGACTTTGGTGTTAAACTTATTATTTAAAAACATAACGGGTGGAATAAATTTAAATGTTGAAGTGGCTGCTGAAACTTAATAGTGTTTTCTTCGAATGTCTAAATGAAACTTCTTTAGAAAACTTTGGTCCGAGGGCCAAAAAACACAAACAATTATAGCTATGTTTGAATTAAGCTGCTGTGGACAAGAGGGCTGGTCCGTATTTTCCGTAGAGTATTGCGAATGATGTTTCGCGGATAACGTATTTCGAACCGGTTGAGCATGGATTTTCCAGATTGCATAAGTTAGTCTTTTTATTATATTACTTTTAATATATTATTTTTGTTGTTAAATTTACGATAGCTAATTATATAAATAAATATTGTAGTTTGGCTGTTTATAAAATATTGAGTACTTTAATAGAACGTTATCTTAATGAATAGTTTTCATATTATAAATCTTCATTGCAAGCACTATCTTCTGGATAACTTCCCAACTCATATATAAGGTAAATAAAGACATACATTACTTTTAGACACATCTTATTCCATCTCATTTTGATGTTTAGCTATCAAACATTTTTGTACCTTATGCAAGTAAATATATCTTACTAATAGTTTATAATTAACAGTTCTATTGCCTGTATCAGAAAAAAGAGAATTTGTAAAATCTTTTGTGTACTGTTTGATCGGATGTCATATAATTTTTATACATTTCTAGTCTTAATTTTCAATGATGGAGTATATAAGATGCACTAATTAGCTTGTTATATTCTTAGGAGTTTTTTGTATTTTATTGTGGTACCAAAAATTGTTATTTTTTATCACTAAATGATAAGAATCAAGAAAACTGATTTTGTGAACTTTACACAAAGAATAATAACATGTTCTAGTCTTTTTATGTTGAAAAAAGTTGTAACTAGTGTGCATCTGATGTTAAATGGTCTCTGCAGTCCGTGGATGTGGTGCATATACAGGTTGCCGGTCCTGAGGACTCAGATGGTCGCCTCGCTTGTCAGTGTAGCCGGCAACCGCATTTCTATAACCGAAAAGAAGTACTATACTAGTGGATTATAGAGGTGATGACGGTACTACCTCGGTTAAACTGTTGCTGTACCTACCTTGCAAAAAGTAGATTTAAAAAGGTATTGCCATCATGAATTCTAAGTTCATTCTGTATCAACACGGGTTACTTTACGAACAAGTATGGCGGTGGCAATTAACTCGAGTTTGCCACCAATAAATAGCACACACTACCAGATATAATTAACTGTTTCGCAGTTACAGTAGCTGGTGCTGCAGTTAACCCCTATGCAATTTAGTTCGCGTTTGGCTCGTAATCATTAATATTCCCATCGTATACTTGGTAGTTACTTAGCAATTCTACATATTGGAACAAATTATGTAATATTATAATGCTGCTACTTGTTCCTATGTAAAAAGAGCTCGTTTGAAGCCTTTTCTATTCTTGCAAATATCCATTGGCGAACCGATGTTCGCCAATATATCATTTCAATATATCAATATATCAATCAATAACTACCTGAGTAAAGATTTACTCAGGTAGTTGTTATGGATTTAAAGTATTTGAACTACGCCTAAAATGTTAAAGATAATAACAAAAATTTATATATATTTCGAATATGGACTGAGTGTCCATTAGTCTAAGATTTGTATTTTTTTTTTATTTATTTATATATATTCTTTTATGTACTATATATTTAAGAATTTATCTACGTTAATACAATGAATTGTGCGAAAGTTTTACGAAATATATAAATTTAGAACGTTCACATCACTAAAGTGCTCGAAAAACAAGAGGAAGATGATAACTTCAATGTTCTACATTGCTTTATGTGAGTCAAAACAATTCATCACAGCGTTGTCAATATTATTTATGGAGGTCTTGTAGATGCCGATGATGGATACGATCCTGCGAGCAATACTCGTCTATATCAGTAAGTGTGATCAAGTTGGCTGTGATCATTTTTTACACTGAACGTAAGACAAATTGTGTTCACTAATCGGCCGGCCATTGTCCTGCGGTGTCGATTTTATAATTCTTCCGAATTAATAAGGCTCCGTCGCTCCGCCCCATAGGCGTCTACACCGTGATTAATAGACCGACAATCGGCGATTAACGAGCCCCCTATGTTCCACATACGTACACACACACTCAGCTTTATTACTAAAACATATGAATTCACACGACCAAAATACTTTTATATCAGTTACGTACCAATCAGCCATATATCTGTCGAAGTGTTAATATTTAAATAATAACGTCGGATTATGTGCCCACTAGACACTTTAATGCTTGTTTATAGTGTATGGCCTTGGTGTACGCGTAGCCATGTCTGATTAGTGCTGGTCGTTCAACTTTAATGAGCTTCACGGATTGACAGACGATATTTACATAATGCAACCTGTGCCTATGCCAATCAGGTATCAAGGGACTCTGTGAGAATTTCGATTTGAAGCTTATCCTAATTAACCTTTAACTTGTAATTTTTATTGGTCCTAATGGAATGGTTATAATAATAAATAACATGTTATTTGTACACTAAAGTATGGTGGTATAACGTATACAGTCTACCAGAAAGGTACAACCACCATACACATTTCTACTGTGAATCAATTCTTGCGCATCGGTTGAAGGGTGTAATTGTCGGCTCACTTACATGTGAGGTAATCATCTTGGTACTAGACTCTTGAGTTGGAATCCAGCTTTATTTGGTGTTGGTTCCTTCCATAAACGTCAGTAATTTTCTACAATCCAGCAAATTGTATGCTTATTTGTTACATCACTTTCACAAAAAAGTCTCCAGCAAAATGTCTCGTTATTTACCCAATTTTATGTAACATAAAAGTGTAAAGAATTACTTTTTAAACATAGTTAAGGGTTTGTCCGTTATTAAAAAGTGAGAGGTTTTGTCTCGGGTGGTCAGTACGTTTAAAAAACTAAAAACACAAATAACAAACAGGTAAAAACATCTAACTTTTATGTTCATACTTCTAGCGTGTTTAACCATCTTCGCATCTATTGTTGTTCGCGCGCGGATTACGCTTCTTCCTGTAATTAGTATCTTTGCGTCTTAACACAATACCGGTATCACAGACCATAAACGAACAACCGATACGATTATTGGCTATTGTTTCGCATTGTTTGTTGTTATCTTCCAGCTTCCTCAAAACTTTTGAAAGCTCTCAAAAGATATTTAGCAGCACAATCCTTTATTCGAAGAGAAAAGGATTAACCGGGACGAGATGCCAAACAAATTTGAACAAAGATGTTTTTTAAACGTCTAAATGTTTTCTGGCCTTTTAACGGATACAAATCCTCGGATTCTAGTTTTTTAGGATTTTCTAAAGACTTTTTAAACATCTTTTGGTATGTAATCTTTAATATCTATAATTTGGGATTTTGAACTTCTTGAAGATTTAAAGTTATCCGAACGGTATATATGTACATATGTTTAAGTTTATTATTTGACGTGTAATATTTTGAGTTTCTTCCTTGGGTTTATATTGCATTTTTTCTGTACTTAATATATGAGGAAAAGCATTAGAATTCGTCATTACTACAAGGCCCTATATTGTTAAGTCCGTGTACATGTTATTTAAATTGCTGAATTATGATATATAGTTGTACATAAAATGTAAATATTTTATATGAGAAATTTATAGGTCTTTTTACGCCAGAAAAACTCGACGAGTACCTTTGGCCAAAGGGCCGACGCAGAGGTTATGTCGGGCTCCAACCAAATAACCTGACGGGTGTTCCAGCGTTCCGTACATATTGCAAACAAATAATCAAACCGAAATTCCTAGACAATGATATACATAACATATTTAAATGCATCAAAATTTTCTATGAAAAGAGTTGATAGCTTTACTTTTTATTTTTTTTAAGAAATAGTATGTATTTATATATATAGAGCGTGTTTGTATGAATTGCTACACCAAAAATGTTCTCTATACGTCGGTCGCAGTCGCACGTGACCGGCGGCACCTGCCAGCGGTCGTGCCGACATGCCCCGACAACTCTGGAACCTGGACGACTATTCTAGAGTTATACGCTATAATCGCAACGATTATTTATGTACTGCATGGTTTACAGATTTACATTATACATCATTCGTTTAAATAGTTTAACCTTCGTTATATCACTGATAAGTATGTCGTGTGATAAACGTTGGGTTAATCAATGTTAGGTTATCTTCCATAGAAATAATTAAGCTACTTTTTATGATTACGAAGAATATTGTATAATAATACCACAAACTTCTAGGTACGGAACTAATAAATCAACTATGAAATCTGGTACCAAACGAACATACTACAAAATGTCGAGTGACTTTAGAATAGTGATGAACGAGCTCTTTCTAACAGTCCACTGCTTACTCGGCTCATTGCGGCTTATTATACGCCTGCGCTGATTTACTTGGTGCTCTGGAAACACGAAATAACGGCATGGACATTTGGTTTCGCGCTAACGGCCAGTGCCTCGGTGTCCGATAGCAAATCAACTTTGTACTTATTTTTGCCCTCTTTATAAATATATTTATTACCAGCACACTGGAAATGTTTGATACGGTTTATAGTTGATCTTATCATAAAACTTAATAGTTCGATATATATGTAATAGAGGATTTGTTGTCTACACTATTTTATTACTGTCTCAGCAGCCATTACTATTTGTAATGAACTCAAATCGGGGTATCAAGCAGAATTTGTTTTACGTGAAAAACTAAAAACTGATCATAAAGCTCAAATGGTTATAGGGAAAACCATTGACTGTCGCCTTTAATTCTCTGATATCCAATATGTAGTTTGATAAAATTTTATTTTGTACCTCCCGCCCGTATCGCTCGAAAATGTGGCGTGTCATATCGTCGAAACGAAGTATGATGGGTATGAATGTTTATGATACACATTCCATCGGTTGTCGCCAGAGGACGTGAAAACTGGTTGAATGAATATATATTTTTTATCGGAAACTATTTTACTTGTATCGTTTTTGCGGTGTCATCGCGTACCGACGTTCGTTCGTGGGCGGGTACAAGCAGTGGGCTGCGTAATGTAGACCTTTAAACATTGACAAATTTGACATTCCAGAGGTATCAGTTACTGATTGTAACCGATTTGTAAGTATATCAACGTTATTTTCCTACATTCGTACCTTCAAATAGATGTAATCCCTATTTATATGAGTTTATTTACTGCTTACTAAGTAGTCAATGAACGTAATAGAGCAACGTTAAACTGCTCTATCAACGATGAGCATGTTTGAAATCATTTGTAAGTAATGTAATATTTTTTTCCTTATGTAAATTAATATTTATATATATTCTATTTTCTTTCATAGCTCCATATATAAATGCTCACGATATATAACGATTGAATCCTATTATGTTTTATGTTTATGTTATGTAAAATACACGAGCAAAAAAGAAACGATTAGACCAATCAAATCAGTTATGATACCATATTTACGTAACGATTATCTTCGGCGTTCCATTTCGCACATCCTAAGTAAACATTAGTTGCATAACGCTTCGGCCGTTAAGAAATATGATCTTGACATGCCTACTTCTTTTGCAAATGTTTACTTGTGAATATCAGCACCTGAGCTAACATTATAATACAATTCATTTCGGTAGAAGAATGAAATTTTTATTGAGATGTACACAAAAAAAATCATCTAAAAATGTGTCTTACTTAAAAAAAAATCTGTTAATAATAAAGTGAGGTAGCGCGCAGTATTATGTAGCCGTGGAAAGAAACGAAATAATTCGTAATCCCACACGTATGGTCCATGAATACTTCAATAGTTCCGCTCGTTTTTAAAGTACCACAGGGCACGATTCCGTGTGCTCTGAAATTCGTATTGCAATCGTTATTAGGTAAATCAGAATTATATTCGTGTTCGTTTATTCGACGCCTGATACCATTTTCCGGTACATTGGATGTTATAGCTTATAGCTTTCATATGAATTCGAAATTATTAACCACTGATTTTCGTTGATTTTGTGTCATACTAGTTCCGTAATGAATAAACCAAATATAATGTTTACTTCAAGGCTGATTTAACAAGATTATATTAAGTTCATTTTAATTTCGTGTTATTATGCTAGAAAGTAGAACAAATTTTCGAAAATTAGTTGCTATAAAAGCATTGATGGATTACTAATGAACAAAAAATAACTTTCGTGTCATGGAAAAGTATAAATAAATGTTAACTCCAAATTTGCCTACAGCCTTATTAAATGATTGAAAAGTGTTTTCTGAAATTAATTGTTTCCCTTTTATTATTACGTCTTTAAAAGATCAGTTTTTATAACACGTCGTATCGCTTGTTTTTTCAAAACTCTGTACATAGCTCACTGTTTATCTTTGTAAATCTTACCTACTTAATATTTGGTAACAAATATGGTAGTACTTGATCTTTATTATTTTAGTAGAATATTATCATGGCTGATGAATTTTTAAATGTTTACGTTTCTGCTCAATGTGATGGCCAGTGACGTGTAGTACCGGCAGCCATTGTGACTGAAATTGTTCAGTTGGTGTGTTTACTTTGATGCCTCCTTTGCTTTCCTTTGTAATCTTTATATAAATATATGCATCGTGTACGATCTACCTACCCCGGCTTCGTGAGACTGGATCGGTAGCTCTTGGTACTTTAAAATTTGTACTTTATTTAAATAAATAATGTTGTAATTTTCACTATAAAATATGTTATATTCATGAAAATGATCGCTTTTCTACAACCTATGTAGATCATATCTGTTTTATAAAGTTCAGTAACATCGGGTGCGGCCGGTAGTTGGATGGGTGGTTGGGAAGCATATAAACTATCGGTTCCGATTGTTATTCTACGATAGCAGTCGGTAAACCTTGGAGGTTTTCTAACCCATAAGTTATACGAATCTGCATTAGAGGATTATGGTGGAATTTGCTACCAATACCTCATAATTGTGGTGAGAATTTAGGTATACAAACTCATAGGACATAAAATATATATATAAATAGGACATAAAATAGTTGATAATATTAAAGTGTAACTGTATGTAAATATCAAGACTATAAGTGCACAAATAAATAATATTATAGCTCCTACGCACATTGTTCAAAGGTAAACATGTAGAAATTCGTTCAGTTTGTTCGAGTCTATTCTATGAATCTGAGGCACATGGCGAGTATAATTGCGTGGCATTTCTGGGAGATACAAATATTCTTAACATTTTCCGTTGGCGGCGGTCTATTATGACTTGTTTAATATCTGTAGGAAGCATGCGCATTCAGTTTGTATCTACTGTGGTGTATGAAAAGGCTAAGAAATGTGTTGTCAGCCTTTCAATAGAGGCAGTCCGCTTCCTATTGAATAACCAGAGTTTAGGGCGGTGTTGTTCGAGCGAATCATCCGTTGACCGCTGCGTTCATTCATTTGATTTAGAGAAGAGATCGAAGTTATAATTTATATCTCCGCTTCGTGTTAATCGTAGCTCATTAACGTTCATAATTACATATCAATTCCTCTCAGGTGTTTGAACACTGATTGCATGACATATAAATTTCAAAATAAATTCTTTATTTATGAGATAAAAAAGGAAACAGTGCGGACTCTCTTAGAATTAAATATATGCTTGCGATCATAAAATAAAGAATTTATAGGCGTCCTTTAGAATTACCGTGGCTCGGTTTTACGACTTCACGGGGAGTTTATTCAGCGTTGCGTGGTCGTATCACGCATTCCAGATAACACACGCTCCCGTTGTCTTTGCGGAGACAATTTTCATCATTTGCATTGTGATTGTTGGCCGGTTCTGTTTATATCGCACGGGTGGTTTAATTACTAATGTTTACGATCTACTCATGCGGGCTTTTAAATGCACGTGTGAACGTCAAATGTACACAAAAACAGGCACCGTGACTAACAGCTTAACATGTTTGCTCTCTCGATAAGTACGCGTGAAATTGTGATTATGAACACAAATAAACGATACATTCAATCGTGGCTTGGCGCTGGCAGTGATTATTTGATAGGTCGAACGTTCGACGCGTTATATACGCCCTAGTACAATACGGTTCAATCGAATTGTATGCATTGAGATATCATTATCTTTTCATTATTGTCGCATTTATTTTGTTAGCAAAAAATCACTGCAGTCCATCCGATATTAAGTGGTCATTGCCGTCTAGTAGGACAGGAGTCTAAGGTCGATGACATACATATGTGGAGATACTCTTGAGAACAAAGATACATCGCTTTAACAAATGAATCTATCTTAGGTTCTACGCTCTTCAGAGCCTGACACTGTCTACTTGTGTATTAATGCAAGAACATGTCTTAAAGACCTCAAATAGGATTTAAGTCCTACTTGAGGTCGTCTACAATACGACACCATCCCTGAGGAAAATGTGGATAGGCCTCGATTAAGTTTACACTAATGTTTACAAATAGGTATGGTGATAACATATTAGGAACGAAACTACGAACGAATTTAAAGCTTAACCTTGGACTGGGAGCTGCAGAAGTTTGAATTTTAAATCTGTCGATTCGATTGTCACAGTTACCTCTTGGATAATATCGTCTCAATATCTATACGTAAATTAAAAAAAATGTAACTGATATTTGATTAAGCTACATTATGTTTATAATCTATAGCTAATTTATTTTTATCTGTTGTTAGGAGATTGAAAATTCGATTCCATTATTTTACTCCCTGCCATCTATTGGGACGTCTTTGATGCGAGGCAATATTTAAGTAAAATATAGGCGACGTAACACTGATGTGCTTTTATGGTGTCATTTTAGTCTCGGATTGTTGGCGTTGAACGACCGATTGAAAAACACTTACTTACCAAATAAGCCTCATGCGGTTTAATGAATCGTTGACTTCTCTCTATCTTGGTTTTATTAGACCGTCATCCAAAAATAAATTGTATCCTATTTTTGGATTATATACAGTTGGGTCTATGGCTTCTAGAATAAAATTAGGCATTTATCGTTATTACATTGATATTACAATATGTGCGTACTTGTCATCTAAGTTTTCCTTTGTTACAAAATTTTCAAATTTTGTTTTTTTTTTTTTATGAAATTTCATTATACGTGCTGAGTCATATAGCCTATAATCTTCCCAATCATAATTTTGTAGTTGCTAGGATCCAATTATTATCAGGAGGTCGAACTGTTCCTGACATAACAGACAAACACATTGGATACAGAGTATTTATAGATAAAGCGTACAGATTTGTATATTAGTATAGAAATATCGTTAGTTACTCTTTAACGCTATTACAGGCCAATTGCGTTGTCAATATTATTAAACAAGCCGTAAATGTTACGAATTTTATAACAAAAGATTGTGTATTATTGTTTTAAAATGGGAGTTTACGTCGGGTTTGGTCAAAGCGACGACGCGCGGGCCGCGTTGTGTTCGATTCGACACGGTTTTTATGCGCCGGCGCATACTCCGCATCATAACGACGATGCTCGGCTGGTTAGGTTAGGTCATGTTAGCAAACAAGCTATCCGAACAAAAAACTTCCGACCTCACGAAATTGGACTGATCGTTGCATTATAGATGTGAGAGCAATTCAATTTAATACGAAACGTATAACGAGTTATCATAACGTTAGTCACTCGTCAAAGTATATTATGTTTTATTATAAAAATTTGGACGCACATGCTGTTATTGAATTTGATATACCTCGTCATATCCGAATATTTACTTACGTGTGCCGTTATGCTAACGGTACACGCTTTGAACTTTGTGTTCGTTACGAAGCTACAAAAATAGAATCAGATTACGTTTAGTAAAAATAAGTTAACTAAAGCAACCGATAGATACGATTTAGAATTGCCGAGCTGGAAATAGAGTTCATTATGAGTACCGTAGCAGGGAAAGATCAGAGTGACCTAGAAAGGATATGAAATTAGCAGTTAAAATTGGAGCCGGTAATAAGTGCTCGATCAGTATAAAGGAACGCTAATGGCACATTATCGATGCAATTGTAACCAGTTGACCGTTTTGGTAACACTGGCCGGAGCCTAACTAACGCCTTCTAGTAACCAACTGACCTTTCAATTTGATCTTTTTCTAGTGAGCAGCTTGTTCGTCTACATTCGAAACCGGTAGACAACGAAAACTAGCATTTTGACATTTATGCCACTAAAATATGAAATTAAGTGTAGGTATAAGATAGAAATAAACCTATTATTAATAACATGTTGCACTCTATGTACCTGCCTGTTATTAATATTATAATTGTGGAAAGATTCTGATAAAATTCTGAATATCTTGAAGTAACTATTATTGAATTATACTTATTCTCGTTTTTTTATCTAAGCATAAGTTTATGGTCATATGGTGATCCGAATACGTAAATCCTTATTTAAATTTTAGTGGGTTTAATATAACTAGTTATGGATAAACAAAATGAATGAAAAGTATAGATACGACAATTGTAATATTTATTATTTCTGACAGCATTCATTCATTAAATCATGTCAAGTTATTTTTGTAGCGTTGTAATGTGGAACTAAAAATATCATGGATTAATCAATTACTGTAGCAGCTGATCGTTGCCCTCCATAGCATCGACATTTTACTCTAGCGAAATCCGTGGAATAAATCTTTAACTTCAATACATTAAAAGTCATGGTTTAATAGCTAGTAGAATGAAAATAAAGCTCGTTGTTCTAAATTAACTCACTTTACTCTTGAATTATTTATTCGAGTTTTGTCATATGACACATATTACACCTGATTGTCTTATGACAATATTGTATCATTGCTACTATTAGATTTACACTCTGATTAATTTAATTGTTATTATTCTGTGAACATCTTTAGGAGGCAAATACCGTGAAATATCAAAAGGACTAAGCGATTAGTCATATACTGTATGTTTAAGTTTCTGCTTAAGCACCGTTTTATGTATGTACTTACTTAGACTTAGGGAGATAGACGTTTCATGATACGTTTTGCGTGGCAACAACTTTTTCTATATTTATATAGAATCTTTCAATGTGGTTCTCAGGTTCTCGCAGGGCCGACCTTACATAACCTATATAGCTATAAATGTAGATTAGGCTACAAATTAGGTTATTTATGTCTATACATACCTATATGTAGACTGCATGGTAAATATAACGATACAGCTTTACATATTGTTATAAAAAGTAGTAGACAAGATATATGGTTTTGTCGTGCAATATTTCTATTGCCCTTTGTATGGAACCGAGTCGGACAATTTATTTAAATACTGGACGTTTGCGCCGCCTTCACTACTGGTGCACTCCACTTATTCCTCAAACTCAATGTTGCTCTGTCCGTCGAACGTGACTCGTGAGCCTTATTACAATTACAGATCAGGAATTGTTGTGGCCGTAAAATGTATAATTTATAAAATCAGAACATAGAACAATCCCGCAAAGACCTGTTCGCTTTTTTCCGTGGCGCTGTGGCGCGCCATGTAACACATTAGTTTTTGCAAAAATATCCAACACATTCAGTGTAACGGGCGATAGCTCCTTTTTTTTTCTTGTAAATTCCATTTCTTTCGAGACAAATGATATCAAAGTAATGTACTTCTATATCATTTTGATTGAATACCTCGATTTATACGACGCTTCAGAGCTTGGAAAGCTGGAGCTGGAGCTTGGAGCTTGGAGATTGGAAGGTTATATACGAATCAAGTGTTGACTCGCTCTCCTTATATGTATAAACTTGTTACATTCGATATCCTTAAATGTCAATTGTATCAATACAAATATAATATGAAGCTGTTTAAATGGTTTCTATTATGAATTACTTGTCAATTTTCATTGACTATATACATTTATTTGTTGGGAAAATGGTTGTTCTATTCGCAAATAAAGCCATGCGGTCAATATGAAAAATTAATAACAGCTGCGTAAGCGACTAAACATAACTTTAATTGTTAACGACATGCTTCTGTTTTACTAATTGTAGTCTTTCAATAAACATATCGTAATCTTTTGTAAAATTTTAGTTGTATGTTTATTTCTTATCCTAATTGTTTAAAGATATTTATTTATTTACATTCTAGTATTATTAAGAACTCGACTTAATGCTATCATGTCGATCGAAAGCGATCTAAATTTAATTAACATGTTAAAAAAAACGATTAAAGCCAGTATAATTTTATATTTACTTACAGTAAGTAACCAAAAATTGGTACTTAATTAAGTAAACAATTATAATAAAATACTAAACTTTATATGGCAAATAATTGTGACACTAAGTGATTTCTTAAATTTGATGTACTTAATATACAACTTATGGTTTTAAAAAAACTTAACAAGTGGGAAGGTGTGACAAAGTTTAGTGTCGTTCCACCTCCTAAGTGTGACGGTATGACATTGCGTGTTGTGACTTTATGGTCGCTATAAACCGACCATTACTATTCACGCTTTTTTAATACGATTTTTATATCCTCTATCTATTAATTGTGGTAGTTGTCGAACTGGATAATAAAATAGACTGCTTTATCACATATAATAAATTACTACGGTCAAATACTAAATTTTGGACATGCAAAGTTGTGTCCACGATGAAAAACATAACTAGTTTTGGAACGAAATATTTTATTGACTCTAATACTTCTTACCTGTGTTGTTAAACTGTTATTAAACTTAGCCAAACATATAAAGTCTTTATGGCGACAGTAATTTCAATTAACTCTACATAATATAAATTATCTTTCGCATATTTATTTATATTTTTTACATATGAACCTGCTGTTTGCAAGCTTGTAGTTGAAGATTCCTGGTTTAAGGAATACTTTCCTTTGTTTATTTTTGCAATGTCCTTAATATTCACAACAGTTTACTGTTTGAATTGAAACTGTTTCAATAACCTTCGGTTTTCAATGCTTATTCCATTTTACATGTAATATAGTTTTTTTTAAGTTAAACGACTAACGATTGCTTACCTATTGGTCAGTTTGATAATGCAATATCGGGCGGCGTTTTGTTAGTAGGCGTTTGTAGAAAAAAAAATTACCTGCGATACATGACCGTTTTTTTCAATGGGAGAAATTCGAGTTGCAATTTGGTTCTATTGTACGAGAACAAAGGCGTGTGATGCGTTAATAACACAGGTGCATCGTTTCCAAACTTTGGTCGAGCGGTCCTTCGGGAACCAAATGCTACGTGACCAGTTTTATTTCATGCCATTCCCGACTTTGATAGCGTTCGTTTTGTATAATTGTCGTTAAACTCTAAAACTATTTTTCCACGTTTTAAAGTCCTTTTTGCGCCATTGTACGGGGGCTATTAGATTAGTCGCCATCCCGACCCACGTTTCATTAATGCGAATCTAATTTGTGTTGTGAAGCGGCCGTTCGGATTTCGGCCGAGCTTTTGTTGGCGATATTGTTGAATCATTTGCCATTATTTATTAATGAGCAGATGCTGTACAAACCGACCCGTGTTACATGGAAAAGGTTACGTTTTGAAACGTGATATCTATTTGTAAAACTATATTGCAGTATTTACAATCTTAACTTAAAGTTCAATGCTTTAGGCAAATGTAAATAACTTCATGTTGTCTTGTAACTTATAATGTACGCGCTTGATTGGACAATTTGTTATTTTTACGTCGAAAGGTTTATATAAATACATAGAAAGTGCAGATTACTAGCTGTATTTTTCAACATTATGGGTTTGGCGCAAAAAAAAATAGTTGACAATTTCTTTTTGGCCAACAACCTGTTATTTTCATTATGACATCTGATGTTGTAGATATATAGTAATTAATTTCTTATCAGGTAGACAAAAGGTTAAATTTTCTGGATTAAATTCATAGCAGACATATGTAAGATAATGTAAGATAAATCTGATAGTAATGTTTTGTGTCGTGTAGTATAATGTTTGGTGTTTGGAAACTTTATTTTATTGTTTTGCTTAAGTTAAGCAAAGTTTATTTTTTTGATAAACGAGTAATAACTTGATCTTGACTGGACTTTAGGGGGTTGGGTAGTATTTTTTTTATAAAAGGTGAATCATATATCAATACGTGCGATTAGGCGCGTGGTTGAATACCAGTTTTCAAGAAATGCCTTTAGTATCTTCAGTTGCAACTTCTGCTCTGGGTATCTATCCAGCCCATAGAGAAATTATCGGGCGGATACTGTTAAATAAGTGGTTTAACTAGCGACGGGCAGCCTCGTGAAATTTATCCGACAGCTCCTTTATCACGTAAATACTCATTTGCAAGTTAATCGCGAAACTGTGGAACTCGTCCTAATTGGGTGTATGCCTCTAGTTTGCTCCTACATATTTTATTATTCGTTTAGTGTTCCCTCTTGATCATAGTTTATCTGTTCTTACATTCTGTTTGGCTTTTATCGTATGAATTTACTCTTTGGATTTAACTTACAAGGAATATATTCATAAAACAGCCTTGCACTGGTATTCTTACTTTAACGAGATTTTAAGTAAAAATTGGTTTGTATATACCCCAAGCTTTATCCAAGCGAATCAGGTTAGCCAAGAGAGGATTGGTAAACGATTCACCTTCGAGTATTTTACGGAGCACTATCAAGAATGCAGGTTTCCTCAATATTGTTATCCTCACCTTAAAAGTAAAATTAATTACATAATTTCGCAAAACTTGAGGAGCCCTGGATTCAAACACCCGACTCGAAGCCAGAATTTAACTAAGGTAAAGTAAAGTAGTCTTGTGTATCTTACCAAAATTACTGCTAGAATTATATCATATAACTTTTTTTTTATTGCGAAAGAGTAAGAAACGGGCATGCATGACCTGATGTTAAGTGGTCACTGCAGCCCATGGACAACCACGTCCAATCTCAACAGAAGTTCTATTTAAGGATGGATGCGGATGCGTTCCTACTCTTGAGGACTAAGACATTCGCCTCCAATAATGTGTATCCGGCAATCACACCTCCCAAGCGAAACACAATACATGTTGTTTGTTGTGGACATGTTGCTTTACGGCGGGGTATGAGGATGGGGGGGGGGGCGCCCCGGGCGAGCTCTAGGGG
>DWON01000395.1:0-34598 GCA_018251015.1 Phocides pigmalion okeechobee | reverse complement strand
GACGCGACATTAAAAGACAACGCTGGCGGATTATTTTGTTCTACCCACCAACATATTAACAAGGATTGAACAATATCTGTTCGGTATTAAGTGAAACTAAGAGGCTGTACAGTAGGATCGTATTAAGTATCACTTGTCCTCGTTGGCTTGAATGCGGACCATAGATATATTCCGTATTTATCCTAATTCATGACACTTGAGTAAGCACTTCGCATATTCACAGGTAATCAGTCGGCATACCAAAATTAATAAGCCCGCAGGCAGCAAATCGCTGTTGATTGGCTGCAAACTGAAGAGGAGCGGATGAATTTAACTACAAGGGGTGAGTTGACAGTCACAATTATATTTAGCGAGCTCGGCATAATGTAATTATGTAATGTACATATATAACTCAGCGTACACAATAGTCGACAAATGTATCGTCAAATATTGTCAAAATGAACCCAACATAATTAAATCGCTTCATTATTATCTGGAATATAACTAGTACCCATTTAATTTTAAATATGTATATTACTACTAACACTTTTGTATCTATGTATTACCTCGAATTCGGTCGAATTACCTTATGTATTTTGTTTTATACATTATCTTTTGTGCTATAACAAAATATTATTTTTAGTCACTTTTTCCTTTTGCAATAATTTACTGAGAAATAATACTAAACACTTTAAGACTGCCTTCATTTCAAAACCATACGTACATACTAACATTTTTTTACTTTAAAAAAAATTAAACACTGCTTATTTCCAAATAGGTCTTCACGAAAAGTCGTTATTACCAATACAAAAACCCAAGCTTAAAATACAAAATATATAAATGACTCTAGTAATCTATAACAAATTAAATGTAAAGTACGCGTCAATAAGCAATGATACTCGAGTTGGGTTGGTCGGCAAGGCGTAACGCTGCCGGCGGCAGAGTGTAGCGAGCTTTACAAGGTTTGTGTCGAGCCATTGCACTCTGTGCCCCTCGAGATGTTCCCTATAGGGAGAACACACGTTTCGTTTGTTGAAAAAAAAGTAAATCATTATTTGTAACGATTTTTAATTATTTAGATATATGTTTGTACTAAAATTACTCCCAACCTACTATGTTTCAGTAAACTTAGTTGGACAATATCACAATAAATATACACTATTGAAATACTACTAATTGCTATTTGTTAAATCAATCAAATTAAAAGAATGCCTAAATTTAATCGATGTGTTCATCTGAAATATCCGCCCAAGTTGCTAATTCACGTTACCACGTCTGTTTTGAATAATCGCTCGAGTGCCGCAGGGTATTTGGACTATGTTCGTTCATCTAAAAGACTGCATAATATCTCCCTACATGTATCACACGGTATCTCGTTCTAGACCAACTGAATTATTGTCATTAAAAGTAATACCGCATGCCCGCAAATAGGATATTCCAGATACTAAAATACGTAGAGCCATAAAAGTACCACGTAAAATTAAGTATAATAACAATATCATGGAATTTTAGCATCCATTTATTTGATTTAAAAACGTTAGGGACCATAAACACAATGCATTATTAAATTTCGACGTAGCTTTTAACACTGGCAATCGTTTATTTCATCCGGAAATAACCGACAAGTCTGTAAATACATGTTAAATTTAATTTTTTAATTAATACAAATTTACATAATAAGCAATTAATAGTGCTGGCTTTGTATTGTTTGTGAAAACGGTCGATGTATTGATATAAAACATGTGTGAAACTTTTAATAAGTTAATAAACGAAATATAAATAAGTTTAACTACGAAGATAACGCTTAAATAAGCTTGCGTAGATCAGACATTCTTCGATACAAACTGGGCGGTTATTCCTCCACCGTTTAACTTTGTACTAATGTTATATTGTTGTATGTTATATGTGTCGTAGAAATATTTAGAATGAATATTATGGTTTAAAAGATATGAATATCCAAATGAATCAATTTTAACGCGTTTTTGGTTTTATATAGAATAGGAAATAGGAAAAATTTAGGTATTAAAAATATGTTTAATTTAAATTTAATTTTAAAGGTGGTAGAGCCGATAGAGCTCGCCCGGGGCGGCACCACCGCCACCCTCACAACCCGCCGTATAGCAACATGTTCTTCATGTTTTGTGTTTCGGTTGGGGAGGTGTGGTTGCCGGATACACATTATTGGAGGCGACCATCTTAGTCCTTAAGAGTTGGAACGCGTCCGCGTCCATCCTTAAATAGAACTTCTGTTTTATTTGAGATTGGACGTGGTTGTCCATGGGCTGCCACTTAACACCAGGTGGCCTGCATGCCCGTTTCTTACTCTTTCGCAATAAAAAAAAAATACTGTCATACTTCCAAAGGTTTAATATTTTAAATATCCCTTAACCAAAATAATGGTCACGATGTTATTTTCATATAATCCTGCGACTCACTTGAACATTACATTCTCTCCTTGTTTTTCAGTTAAATGCATTTATACCATACTAACGGACGAAATTTTCTCGAGACTAGTGTATCCTTAAAGCTGCGAATACATACGGAACCTACTACAGCACTACTTTTCTGTTTTATAAGCTTTTCATTTCGTTAAGACGAGATTTAAAAACATAGTTCTCCGATAAACAATATTATTATAGGATATTAAACGTACGCTCACCCATCCGACACAGCAAATAACATCTTGTGTGACACACAGAGGGTTCTGGCTTTGATTCTCGGCTAGCCAGATATTTGAATGACTAATTTACAATACTATTCTGAATTTAGATGTTTATATGTGTCGAGGAAATTCATGATATTGTATCCTGTTGTAAAGCGTATGTGGAAAGCATTATTGTTAGGAATTGTTATACTAGCGATCCAGCCCAGCTTCGCTCGGTAATAGAGTATTTATTTATTTACCAGTCATTACCTAGTTGCAAAAACTATTTCTTTCTCGCCCAATTTACAAAATACTTAATTTAGGTATTATGCACCAAAACCTTCCTCAGGAATCACTCTACCTGTTTTTGGAAACTGAAAGAATACGTCTAGTAATTATTGAGTTTATCATGAACAGACAGACAGACTTTGTTTTATAATATTTAGAGATTTGAATTGTTTATCATAATAAATTCGTTGAATACATCCTTCTTAAATACATTCCTTGATAGATTTGCTAGTTAACCAAGTTAGCTACCAAGCTAGTTGCCAAGAGTTAACGGGCCAGTTATTAATATTGTATGTGTCCTTAGGGGGAGAGGGGTTTGGAAAAATAGAGAGAACATACCGTATGGGGGTAGGGTGGGTCAAAAATTGCCGAAATCATTCTTCTGTAATTGATGAATGGCCCCTAAAAACCACACCGTCCACCGATAAGGTACCACCGCCACACCCATTACAAGCTAATTTTGAGTGTCAGTATTGGTATTGTACCGTGTGGTGCCGATCGTGAATAGCACCACCACGACCACCACTTCCCTTCCCGTGAATGTTGTAGAAAACGACTAAGGAATCAAACCAGGATATGGGTAGCAGCATCTTTCAACAATTTACACCCACTGCGTTCACCAACACGCATAGCCACGCGCGTTGACTAATGCAAATGAAAAACTCAAATAAACCCCGGCCCCCAAATCCGGCGTTCCTGATATTCCTGATTACGGAAGAGGTCACGGTAACGGCGGAGCAGGAGATGGTAAGAATCTCCGGGCACCGAACCGGTCAGTGCGGCAGCACCCAGGGGAGATCAATGTCCAGTAGTGGCTGACGGATGGATTTGAGTGTCGATATACTGGTGTTGTTATCGGCTCATTTCTATATAAGGCGACTATATTAGTCCAAAGGAGTAGAATGAAAGGTGTATTTGTAATAGATTTGAGGATTTCTGTTCTATATGAACTTGATGAAATCAATTAGTTAAAATACCTACTAGCCGATGAACTACAGTCTCATTTGCTACTATTTCAAATTTAAAAAAGTTTCTTAGATATAGTTTAGGTCTCTCCGTAAAGTATCTAAGAATACCAATTTAAGAAGATTAAGTATTATACTATAGGGTTAGATTCTATATTGTAGGCATACGTAAAGGTTAAATTAAAAACCTATTGCTAAACGTTAAACCAATTTTTGTGTCACAATGTTAAAGTAACACAAGAACCTAAGTACGTGGAAGAAGATGACAGACAATTAGACGTCACAGGCCTCAAACTTCAAACAGACGTCGTTCATAAAGATTGATTGCAACCTTTATGTCATAGAAGCTCAGATGGAAGGTTCTCTGTCGGTAATTACGCAGCACTTACACGCGATGCGTGCGTTGCTTGGTGGAGGCAGTAAGAGGGTGATAGCTATCCAGCCTGCACAAAGGTGCCGCCAAAGCTTTGCGACGACAGAATTACTACACCTTACCTACCTACTTTTCCTCCGTAATTTTCTTTTAAAAATCTTATGATACTGTTATATTGTGTACAGTAAGCTTTCATAAATTCTTTCTGTATATTATGAAAATAATAACCGGTATTTATAAGATAATCCTACTTTATAGACTCAATAGCACGATTTATACGATACATGTATATTTTATTATTTACAATAATTGTTCATGTATAATACTTATTCAATATGTTTGTCATTTCCTGTAAATAAAAAGAAAAGTTAAGGCTTGTGTGAAAACATTTTAAGTTGTATTGGTAATAGTCAAATTCTGTTGTAAAATAAATAAAAAACTATTTCAGAATGTAAAGTTTAATTGTAAATTTAAAAAGTAATAATTCTAAAATAAATTTTACTGTGCTCCTAGGTAATAATAAAATTATATGTTCAATAGACTCTATTAATCTTTAAAGATTAAACTTCACGAAGAAAAGTCTTGAAATTAAATCTTTTCCTATAGAATGTGGACCGAGCTTGTCCCACATATTCTGTCGCGTCATCAAAAGAGAAAGGGCTCATATTAAATGAACTCCTGAACAAAGAAACTGTCTCAACTTCCTAGTTAATAACGTCATCTGCGTTCTTATTAAACAGACTTCTTTTTCTTTCAATGACTTCCTTTTCAATAATATAGCTTAGATTGACTACATTCGTACGATAAATCACTCAATATGTCTTTGATTATAAATAATTTTATCATTCTTGCACGTTTGTTACCTTAGAATATATTATGAATAAAATGTGTTTTCAATTGGAGTAAAACTTTTTTTACGTAATATATGTTTTTTCTGTGAGAATATATCCACGTACAACCACAAACACGACTAAAATCCTGTCTGAGCTCGAATGTAGATACGTTGTCACTCCCGAGGACTAAGATGGTTATCTCGCTTCAAAGTGTAGCTGGCAACCGCACCTCTCCAATTGACAGACAAGTAATGCTTTAAAGAGGATTATGATGGCGGCGGCGGCACCTCCCGGTGGAACTATAGCTCTCCCCACCTTTAAAATCTACAAAATGATACTCAAATTAAAATTATTTAGAGTATTTAATCTAATAGGAACCAAAGCACTGTAATCAAATCAGCAATGTTTTAATTTTATCAACTGTAGTAAAAATGCTTATATCTTATGCAACAAAATGTAATGTCGGTCTATGTTTTTAATGTACAAGCAAAATAAGGTTTTTTTTTACTATTTAAATATTTACGTTGTTACGCAGAAGTTGTAAGAAAAACAACAATTATATAAATGAAAACAAACGATTTAGAAGACAATAGCATTATTTCTGGATAATAATAGAAATGATTATTAAGACATATTTTTAACACAAAAGCCATTACAAATTTTTAATAAATTAATAATCGATGCTGGCAATTTTTACCTACCACTTTTATCATTTTGAATCAAACTATATTCTATTCTATTCTCTAGTCAAATTTAATTAAGGAAACATTTCACCATATTCAGACAAAACATGACCAAATAAAATACAAACAAGGTGATTAAAGATTTATACAAATAATACAAAAATGGACATGAAATTGAACTAAAACGCACGAACTCCTCGTTAATTGAATTAGAATAGTTATTAGAATAGTTTACACTATTTTTTACTCCCGTTTTCTATTCACAAAATTTAATGAAACGGGAAAACTGAAAGATAGAAATAGCGATTTTCTCGTTATTAAGTGATACAACATTTTAAAATTTACAGTAGAAATAGTAATATAAAATTATTTATATTTTAAGACTAAAAAGCTTCCCCGTATGATAGAGCCGGAAGAGATTATTTTTTCTAGTTTAAAAATATGAACTTCCATTTCTCATCATGTAAATAAAAGTGACAGATAAATATCCAGTTTCCTTACACATGTATAAATAAATTAAGTTTATACTTTAGGAATATGGGGATCAATAACTAATCTTAGAAATTTGAATATCGACATACCTACCACTTCTAGAAGTTATCTATATAGATAACTTATATATATTCATAATATATGAATATATATTCATAACAGATACATATGATTCGGAACTAACATCTTTACATTTCATACTTTACGTTTCTTAATTGCTCATTTATAATAAATAAATAAATTAATTAAAAAAAAACGAACCAGTTACACCAATGTCGGTCACCATACTAAACATAATTACAGTAATAAGCTTAAAGACGTATACATCTTCATGCAATTCTAAGCAACATCATTCCCTATTTGTTTTAATGGACTTATTTATAATATATGTATATACATTTATATAATATATGTAATAATCAGTATTTTTCCATTCGGTAATTGAATAAATTTTGGGACTAAGTATTTTATTTATTAAGTATGTCAGTTAACAAAAATATAAGTTATATCTTCTGTGGTATGAAGCACATTCATGAAACGAAACTTCAAGATTATGTGATTATTATTCTTATTGGCACTAAACTTACTAAGTACCCACAGGCTGCATCTAAGGAAGTAACTACGATCAGTTACCATTCCAAAGTTGTGAAAAGTGTTCTATCCTACAAGTCGTTTGACGAAACAACGGCAACAATAAATTCTGTAAGCAACATTGAGACGTTTACATTATCTGCATCTATTGATGCGAAGAAAAATAGGACAGTAGGTTGCCCTTACCTTTTGTAAGGCAATATTCCAACCGTTGACCCTACATAGAGTAGAGATAACACGGCTCCACTTCCTGGACAGAAATCACCTGAATTTTAACACCTACAATTTTTTTTATGTGAGAAGAGTAGCAAACGAGCATGCAAACCACCTAATGTTAAGTAGTCGCAGCCCACAGACATCCACGTACAACAAACACGATTAAAGTCCTATCTGAGCCCGAACGTAGATACGTTGCTACTCCTGAGGACTAGGATGGTCACCTCGCTTGCAAGTGGAGCTGGAACCGAAACATAAGTAACGCTTTACTGCAGATTATGCGGGCGGCGGTGGTACCTCCCCGGTCAAACTATAGTTCTTCTACCTTTAAATGTTTAAGATTTTTATTAAAAGGATTAAGTTTTTAAAGACTAGTCTCAATTCACATTCACAGAGGTTAATTACGTAGAAAGACATAATATCTTGCATTATTTTATTTATTCAGGTGAAAAACAGTCGGTGTTTATTCGCGGTTTTGAGATAAATGCGATTATGACACCATAACCTGGATTCCGATTTCAATTCAAAAATATTTGTAACTGTGTAGACTACAAATAAAAATATAAGCCAAATTTAAACTATCCCAAACAAAATTATGTATATTTCTATATAACATTTAAAGCGTCATAATTATACATAGAATTTTTTATTATGTATCAATAAATTTAATATAATCAACGGACAAATTTTCTAGATCTAGATCTTCCTTACTTAACACTGGCATACCTCAAGACAATATTCATTCTACCCTTTTTACTGTTTCCTGTATTCATTATCTCTATTTCATAATATGTCAACTATTTGTATTACTTATATGTAGGTGACCTGTAGCTGAACGTTATATCAGTGTATCAAGTTAGTTAATTTAGTTTTAGTTAGTTAAGTTAGTTAATCAGTTATGTTAGTATATAAATAGAAAACCTTGGCCTTCATGATGACAAAACAATTAACTGACGGTTAACGAGTCCTTTTAATTGCCCTTACGCTTGTCTATTGACATATTACCCATAATAATTATATCGGTTACCAAGATTTAACCAAATATCTTCTTAACAAATATGAACGCCTTCTTAACAATTTCATCCGTTTTATTTTTATTAGGTTATATTTATAATAATATTAGGTATATTATGGTATAATATCGCAGTATAAGCTCCGCCATAAACCTTTATACAATAATGTTCCCCAGGCAAGTCATTCAGAAAATCCTTTATTTTTTATTCTGAATTATATTTTTACACGCGTGATAGATTACTTCGGTCTGCTAATAATCTCAAATCTTACATCCCACCGAATAACGGTTTCTTCCAATAGTGATTCAACGTTCAGCCATCACTACTCTAGAACTTTTTCACGTGCAGATTGCCAAGAAGCTAGTAAAACTCATTCAAAGCCCTAGTCAGGGAGCACGACTTAAGAACTTCTTCCAACTTTAAAATGTAAATAATGATATTTTTTATTGCATTAGTACATATTTGAATATTTGTTATTATACTTTATAACTAGGTACGTAGTACTTCTTTTCTGTAATTGTTACACTTTAGACAAAAATTAACAAGCTTTATCTCTCAGAGAATACCATTATTTCGTAAAGTTCGCCATTTGTAATGTTTTCCTGATGATACAATGAAGAATAAGAACATCGACATGATATAATTATAAGGTTTACTTTGTTTCATCATTACAGTAGAGAATTCCAAAAAACACCAAGAAACATTTGACATGTTAATGTATTTAAAAATCATTTTAAATAGCGTAGTTTTATATCATTCTTTACACAATGTACTAAGCAATAAATTTATATAAACATTCCTAACAAAAGATATTTAAATAACAAACGACTACTTTTACGTTCTTACATGAAATTTTGAGGAGGAATTGCCGCGCCAGTAGCTAGGTTATAGTATTTGTATTTTTACAAACCATAGCTTTAAACATTTCACATTTTTATGACCTACTAGCAACTTCTACCTATAGTTTGTAAGGGTGGTATATTATTCAACAAGTCGCCTATCTCTTACTAAACCAAATTCTTATGACTAAAACAAAATCTTATTCTTTATATGTTAATTAAATGGGTACTAGTTATTTCAAAAATACATACATTTAAAAATGTAGAACCGCACCCAAATTTCCTTGGGTTTCGCTGAGCTACCACACCAATATCCAAAGAAATGATTATGATTAGAATTCAGTCTTAACTTACTGAAAATTATAACCCACATTTACAGGAAGGATGACATTTATTTACTTATATCTATTTTATTTACAGGAACGCTGGCGATTACGATGGATAATAATTACACAGAAGATGCTATGCGAATAATACTTCAAATAGTTAAAGAGTACAAAATTAATATTATTTTATACTCTTATTATTAAAATTAGTTCTTTAAAATTACTTTAAAAATATGTATTACTTTTTGAACACTCAAAACATAATATTAATTAATCTCGACATAATTTCATGTCATATCTAATAGGTGGACAATTTCTAGTTCATGGAATGATTGAATTACTCTGACGATAATCTATTCCTGGAGCACTCAGCCATATCAAACTTGTCTATGGTAATCATGAAAATATACGAATGTATATCAATAGTTTTATCTGTCAATAATTATTATATCATACAGTGAAATTTAAAAAGGATCTTTCTGAGTAATATAAAAAAGTGAATAATTTTAAAAATATCCACTTTTGATAATTATAAGTAACTTTTTAAAAAAAGCAAATTACTCTTCAGACGGAACACATTAAATCTACAATGGCCTACCTTGGAAAAAGGGGTGAAAATCTCAATCAATAAAAGCTTGTCTCACCCCGTTGATAGTTGATCTGTATCATTTCCATATAGTTATAGATCTGTATCTGTCTACTTTCCGTCTGTCATCTTTAACAGCCCTCTTTTCGATTGTACTACATAAGTAAAATAGAAATTCAGCACTTCATACAGTTTACTTAATTGGTATTTATTCAAAAATAGTTGTTCTATTCCCAAAATTAATCACAAATCATTTTTTACCACAAGAAAGTATACAGACTTTCTACAATCACTTAAACGAAAATAGTAGATCTTAAATTTTTCCCTCTTCACTATGTATGTTGGTGTAAAGTAAATACGTATAAACTTAATACACCCAATGTCATCGGTAATTTTTTAATTCTAAATTGGACTAATGACTACAGAGCTGCGGTTTCTCGGGAAGAGTCGATTAAAATTATCTAGAACTTCATAGAAAAAGCTGATAAAAATCGTAGTACCCTCTTTTTTTATCTGGTCAATAAATAGGATTTTCAAGCGAAGGCTTAAAGATTAAGAACGCATAAAATTTGTTTTCTCATATTCTGCTCGTTACGTGTTCAAAATAAATCAACTCAGACCTTATAGTATAGTATAGTATACATATGGTCTTATCCAGACTTATCGATATCTATTTAAGATTTAATTAAATCGATTCAGCGCACACGTCTATTACATAGAAAGTCAAATCAAAATATTATCTATTCATAATGTACTTGTAAGTACATATTGGAGCGATTTACACTCACACTTAAGATAGAAATGCTACTTACTTTGAAACTCAAATTTATTAATACAAATAATCGCCAAACCATCATAATAGATACACTATACGTATAAACGTACATGTTATATCATAAAAAAGATCAAGTAAACATTGTTATATCCAAATTTATAAACCATCGTTACAAGAAAAGTGTAAATAATATTGAAGTTAATTTCAGTATGTACTACATCATACATTTCAATAAGGTATTTTCTTGATGTGATTAACATCACCATCGATACAACCAATATCTTTGTACTACAAAACACGGGTCTCTGCTGAACATGTCATTTCTTTAGAATGGACCTATTAAGAAAATATGAAGATTTTGTATATGGTTTAATATTCCGTCTTTCCGTTAATTTACATACAATAAAAATATATAGGGTATAAAGTTAAAAATAAAATTAAAAGGGATTGTCCATTAATCACATAAAGCTTGGAAAGGGTGAAGGAGAGGGGTGTCTCGTGAGACTTCACGTATTATTTATTTTTTCGGTAAATCTGGGATTTCTAAACCGAAAAGTAGTTTGATAAGACTGATCTTAATCTTGAACAAAGCACAGTGCCACCCCATAATTTGTAAACTTAATTTGTTAGTACCGAAGAAAGTCTCTCCAATCTATGACCTGAGAACAATGTCTATTGAAAATATTCAAGTACCAGCATAATAATATGTTTTTCACATTACGACAGTCTTCTTTAGTTTTTTTTATAAAAAAATATAAAAAATTAAAAACAACTTGCAACCTTATTGACTGTGTAGACATTTTATCAAAGTTCTTAACTTTTGACAAATAGATATATTATAACTGTTTTAAGATATTTTGATTTGAGGACAGACGAGTGATTAAAGACGTTGCTAATGACATCATTAGTGGACAACCGCATAGTATCTACACTTGAAACAAATTCTGCATTACAAAATATATAAACCATATGCAAATCTTTGTTTTGTATTTCTTAAAAACTTGATTTTTTTAGGTCATGGATCGTGCTAGAATAGTTGCATACTCGTGTTTGTAGACTTTACCACCAGTTAAAGCATTAAAAGTCCTCCTTTTTCTCATATTTGATATAGTGAGTTAGTTAATGTATAATAGATGAGATTTCAAATACCTATCTGAAATTTGAAAGTTTGAATGCTAAAATTATATGAATTCCACAAACAAATCAATTAAACCACAGTATACAATTTCTTATCGAACAGGAGAGCTTGCGACAGCTATGCGAAGATGCATTTTTCTTTTAAAAGTTATTAAAAAGAAAAGAAAATGGAACCCATTGAAATTATTACAATATCCAAGTCCAGAAATAAAGACTGGATTAGCAAGATCTCATCGTCGCTGTGCGTACGAAGCGTCTGCGAATGCTATCTGTCAACACCAATACGGTAAGTTATCTTTCTCTATTTTTATATTTTCAACATAAATTATTAAAAAGTTTAAGTTACCCATATAAATTTTTTGTATTATGCACATTTATTGATTCAAAGAAAATAGCTTTAAATTACACGCATCTATGACTAGTTATTTGTAAAAAAAAAAGAAAAAACATCTACTTTCAAAACTTCTTTAATTGTAAACTATACGAAAAATAACCGTTATATTAGCACACTGTTGTTTCCTTGTAATACAATATATAATAATCCATCTGCTTACAAAAGGGTACCTTAAGCTTTCATATCTAAATTTATATGTAAATACAGACACCGATACTCTATACACAACTGATACTCCATACACCAAAATAAAGCTTTTTATTTTGGTGCATAGAGTAATAAGCCTAAAAATCATACTAAAAGTCTAAAAAACTAAAATATACATATTTATTGTATTTCGTAATTATGAAAAATTGAGCACCTGCTTACGGCGACTCGGTTTCACGTGCCGTGACGACCTGATGAACGCAAAGCTGTTATTTCCCAGATAATTTACATAGAGATAGATCAGTGTCCCGCGGGTCGCGCACCCGCTGAATTTCTATTGTTTAGATTGGAAAACTAAGTGCATCGTGGACGACTTTCCACTCACGTCATTATTAGATTGCCACTTCCGCGTAATATACAATAATATTCCCCGCACAAGACTATATAGCTTAACGACTTGCATAAATCGAACATGGTCAATAAATTAAAACAAAATTGGATGCGGTCGGAAATCGGTAATCGTGAAAAAAATCATGTGCTTAAATGGTCACGTTAAACAATTGCCGACATACCGTTGTCGTAAAATCTTATCGAAGGCTTTATATGCGATTTGAAAACATTGGGCAGATAATGATTTGGGCATTAAGCCATATTTACACAATATGCAGTAGAGGAACGTAGTAGAATGTAACGTACTCGAATCGACTGAAAAATATAGTAAATTAATTATATCTATCTAAAGGTGGGAGAACTATAATTCGACCGGGGAGGTACCACCGCCGCCCTCATAATCCGCCGTAAAGTATTACTTGTGTTTCGGTTGAAGAGGTGCGGTTGCCGGCTACATGTTGAAGCGAGGTGAACATCTTAGTCCTCAGACGTAGCAACGCATCTACGTACGAGTTCAGATAGGATTTCGGTCGTGTTTGTGGTTGTACGAGGATGCGAGGATGCGACTACTTAACACTCGTTTTCCACTCTTCTCTAACCAAGGACCAGGGTAGTCCTTATTTTAAAATAAAATAATACCTTCTGGAAGATATATGTCTGTTCCTATCTCAACAACTTCCAGTTCAATGCTATAAGTTCTCTGATCCTTGATATTACCACTAGGATAATACTTCTTGACATCCTAAAGTAAAATTATTTATTTCTCTCTTCATGAACTGCCGTAAAACTATTAATCACCTTAACATATAGGGGAGGTAAATCTATTAATTAAAATAACGTTTTCAATTACGGCACAATCGTCGGATCTCAGCTTAGATGTCGATGGGGTTGAGAACAAATCGATTTCGTAATAGCACTGTGACCACCCGGCCCCGTGGAGATTGACTCATTTGCACTGCATTACATTACCGAGTGACACCGCCAGCCACTCTCATCATCCCTAATGCACACGTTGTATTCATTGAATATCTTACTTAGAATTAATTATGGAGAGTGCGTGACAATTAATACTCTAAAATTAATGTTTAAAGTGTAGCCGATGCAAATATAATATCGGTGAAATTCATAGCGCAATTTTCACAAATAAGTGTAGGAGTCGTTTAGTCAAGTTAGTTTATTGAAGTAAATTGATAGCAATTTGGTACGCTTATACTGACGTATAATGTAAATAAATAAACACTTACTTTTATTTTATTGCCTTACTAATGAGCTACAGACGTAGGTCCGAAAAGTAAAAACATAACTACTACAGTTTGATCTCACAAAAGTACAGAGTTTAATAGATAAGGAAGGTTTATTGACAAAGAGATTTCAAAGCCAAGCCAATGTCTAGAAATTAACATAAAAAGGTTGATAAATACATGTTAATAATACCAGTCTTATTGCTCCTACTCTGCGTTCATAGCAATACTTTGACTATACATGAAGAGAGCGTAACACTCAATTCTTGAGTATTTAAAAAATATAGTCAATGAATATTTTAAAACATGTTTTAATTCTTTTCCATAACGTAGAATATACAAGTTAAGTTATAATTTCTATCTGTATTTTGCTCAGAAAAAACTACAGTTTTCTTTTTCCTTAGTAGTAGTGTATCATGTCCCATCACAGACATCCATAAACAACCTCTATCAGGATTAAAGTCCTATTTGAGCCCGAATTTCGATGCGTTGCTGCTCCTAAGGACATAAATGTTCACCTCAATTATAAGTGTAGCCGGCTTTCACTTTCTCCAACCGAAACACAAGAACTGCTTTATAGCGTGTTTCGAGAGTGGCAGTGATACCTTCCCGATCGAACTGTAATTTTACCACCTGCCAAATGCCTGCCTTGAAGTTAAAATTGTGCGTAGTTAAGAATTACTAACACCACTTGACTGGTCTGCATTGGACAGCAAAATCTATCCAATGAAACTTATGTAGTATCTGAGATTTTGATGTTAGAAACCTAACTAATAAGTCAACAAAAGATTAGTCAATTAAATTAAAAATATATTTGTAAAATAACTAAAGCTACTTTCACAATAATAATAATCAAGTTAGTAATAGGTATCAATATATGTCCATATTTCTCTATGGGCATCTACGCCTACTAAAATAAAAGAGCAAACAGTAAATTATTTGTTACAATTAGGATAAAATAGCTAGACATATCGGTATAAACTTCGGAAAGAAAAAAACATATGAACTTTATATTTCGTATAGATACCTAGTTATATAAATACATATCTCGAATCTTAACACTTTGTACAAAAAGGAACATTTTTTTATCTTTATAGGTATTGTAACAAGTCGTATTATTAATCATGTTTAAATATTATAGCAACAAAAGGTAAACAATTTTCGACTCAATCTCAGATTATTTATACTTACGTAAATTACTACAATATTACCAGTTAGTCTAATTATCCAATGATGTAGAAGACAATAATGTTACGTAACTACCTCTATCAGTTTGTATTGAAATCTGCGTGATGTCTAGACATGCCTAGTTGAAACATTAATGTTCTATTGAAGAACAGAAGGCCGAATTCGCCGATTTATTGCCAAGTTCAACGACCCACTGATTATGAGGTCGCGCGTCTCGTTCTATCTAGGCGCCGAATTCGTTACACGATTCTAAATTGGCACGCTTTGTGTTACAGAAACTATTTTTTTTCATCCTGCAATATTCGTGTCGTTTACATGGTACATTCCTACTCATTGCATTTCATTGCAGCGTAATCAACGGTGTATTTACATGTTCATACTTATTTTAAATTTTGTATGATCCTACTTGAAGCAACTTCATTATTCTTCAAGTCGGCGCATGTAGAGTAAGTACATACCTATTTCCCAAAATGAATGAAGGATATATATTTTTTAAAACTGTAATTTTTAATAGGTACTAAAAAAAGTTTGTTACAACCCGATTATTTTGTAAAGTTTATTATTGCGTTTTGGATTTTTACATTTTATACTAAATTGTAAGTCAATTATACTTTTTCGGATTTGAGAATGGAAATTTAAACACCTATGTCCCTACCTACTTACCTCCTGAAAATAATAAATCATGAAAGAAATGTTTTTTGTCAGTGTTTTATTACTCAATAATTTTATTGTGTACCTTTACACTGATGTATATTTTAAGTATGCACTTATAGACCTAATTATCAAATATAGCAGGTAAATAGGTCTACTTTCTTATTTTTTCGCAATCAAGCCAATTAATCAAACAACTAGAGCTTTATGGATTGTTGCGAGTGGTAACTTATCTCCAGTTAAGATTCACATAATTTACCACAATTCATAGTAATTAAAATTCATTTATCGGTGGATACTTCATTATTACTATATCTCTATCAAAATAATTAAATTGCATGTAAAGTTCAATGATTTAGGATTTATAATAATAACTATCCACGATTCCACATATACATGATTTAGTTTTTTATTCTCATCTCTAAATAACCAGTTTAGGTTTAGTAACTTCTTATAAAAAGGGTCGTTGTCCTATAACAAAATATAACTAGATATTCATGTCCGTTCACGTTACTAAGGTATAAAGCGCCATCTTTTAGAATAATGAGGCAACAAGATTGCTATTTCTTCCGCGTTAAAAGTTTTTCTAGATGGCGCTGCTAAAGACAGGGAGATGTGCTTGTGCAAATTTCTGTCTGATAACAAAAATGTCAAGGCCAATGTTATTATCCAAATAACGATACGAGGTAAATTATTTGTAACGAAAAGTTACTAATAACATAAATATTACTTTTTTGCCTAAAAAAGATTATGATCGGTATTTTTTGTCAAATTGTTATCTATCAGAAAGCCGATATTGTTTTCGCGTCATAACCTCATTTCGGTATCTATGGGCAAAGAAATTGCATTTTAATATGTTACAGTTATAAAAATGTTATATTTTTAACTTAATCTTATTGTTTTCTTATAAAGTAAATATATTTTCTACATTTTAAAAGTATTTATTTGACAATGTTAAGTTATTTAAGTCCGGTTAATCGCCAAGCAGTGTTGCAAAATTTAAATTTAGCGCCTCTGTGATAGAAACGTATGAAGTTCGCGTTGCGAATACTGGCCGATTATGATGTGAAAGATATTCCGAAGGCCGTGAGGTGCCGTGAGTGAACACGGAAATCGAGATGTGTGTGTGGTCAAAAAGACAGTGCAAGGTAGGGGTCGGGTGGCGTTTGTGATGGCAAAAATTTTGCAAATGGTGAGTTAGGAATTATTGACTATACGTGCCTTCAAGTTTATATTTGTTTGTGTTTGTGAATTAACTGTGTGTAATAGAAAATTTCGTTGTTGATTGATAATTCTAAGATTCTGAGATACGGAATCGGCAAATGGCGCTACGAATAGCTAGAGTTGTCACAACTACGCGTTTAGAAATCCCGTTCGTCCTTCGATCGTCAGTTTCCAGGCACGCGGAGTGATCCATAACGACAATAATGGTGCATCTTCACATTCCTGAAACCACGCGTTTGGAATTAGCAACTGGCACATCCAGCTTGGCGATTATAACGGTGTCAGCATGTTGCGATTTTTTTGGCCAGCGGTACTACTTTTCTAAACTCGTTTTATAGACGACTAGAGGTTTTCGCATCCCGTAGGGTCGGTGGCCCCGCCGTCTGCCTCCTGGACTTAAATTACATAATGTATGGGTTTCGTTCAAAGCATGCAACAAGTAGATATGTGTCGGCACTCGGCGGGCTAACTGTCAATGTGGAGTACAGTAAGCTCGCTGCCCGCGGCCCCTATTAATTCGAGCCGCTGATGTCACTTATCTCTCCGCACTACTATCTAGGCCCTATGGCCGCCAATTTTTTGTACATAATGGCATTAATGTAAATTTGATAAACGGCGCACGTGTGTAATTGCCTTCTGGTCGTCTAATGAAGCAGAGTAATTAATTATTTATCTTAGTCCTAGATTTTATTATCGCGAAATAATTGCAAATTTTTTTTGGCAGCTGAATTATCAAAATAAATATTTACAAGCAGTTTCATTAACATGATGATAATTTACAGCACGGTCGTTGACACTAGCACCTACAATGGACCAGCAGTTCTGCTTGCGCTGGAACAACCATCCAAACAATCTGACTGATGTGCTTGCGAGCCTGCTGCAACGAGAGGCTCTGTGTGATGTCACACTTGCCTGTGATGGGGAGACTGTCAAGGTATATCTTTATAAATTTGTTGGTACTATTTCTTATAAAAATTCTTTATAATTTCATAATAAACTGCATACTAAAATGCATTTTTAGTTTCTTCTGGTATTGTAACATAATTACAAGTTTCTTTTTCAACCTAGTTTTAAATTTATCCACATGATATACATGTTTTTAATATATTATAACTGCAAAATTTATAATTTACTTTAATTGTTACAAGCGATGAAATAAATTACAATTTAGAATTACATGCTACTGTTTGTTATTGTTATGTCACAACAAATTGCATACAATAGTAAACAATCTTGAGTAACAATCTTAACAATTTGTGTTTTGATATGCTTGCAATTGAGAATGTTGACATTAAAATATTTAATTGATGAATCCAATAATAATTTATTAATTACTATTTGTGGAAATAGATGAGATATTTTTGAATATTAACTTTTTAACTATAATAATAAAGGAGTGTTCTAAAAGTATAATTTTTTTCCATGATTTGGCATTCAATTGATGCAAAAAGATTCTTTATAGCCATCAGTGTCAAATATACCTTCTTATGAGCCATTAAGCCAAGGCAGTCCACATTGTAAATATTTAAATATTTGCTAATTTTACAAGGTTATTCTTACTCAAATTGTGGTTCGTTGTCTAATATAAAAACATTTTAAATGCAATTAACATATTATATACCTTTAAATTTATGCTCATAGCTAAATAACTACTGTATGTATTGAGCATTTTCGATTTCAGCTCTCAAATAATAAACTCATAAAGATTACAATATAAATTATACTATTAGGTAAAATATCAGCACAATATTTCATATTAATGAAGATACAGTTGGTATTTATATATTCCTTTATTATAAATAAATATCTTTTACATTTTTTACCTTACCAAAGTCTTATTGTGTACATTTATTTTATAATATTATTATTTTTTATTAAGGATAGGTCAATAAATAAATAAATAAAAGAAAATGTAGAAAGACAGTGACCAATGATTTTTATGCACACAGAACTTGGTGAATTAAAAAGGTCAATACCATTTGGCCAGACACTTCCTTCACATTCCATTTAAAATCTACAATTATGAAAGTTAAAGTTTATGCTAATAAAATGCAATTTACTTTATAGGTCGACAGTGAATAGTTTAGGTAGGAGTCTGCAGAAGAGCTGCATGTTTTAACTTTCTAATTTTTATGGCACTTGTTTTGCAAGTTTTAGGGTTTAGAAATGTGAACTAGTGTATACATTTCATTTGGATGTCTGGCCTTAAACTTTGCTTTGGTTTCATCAAAACAAAGTTACATATTCACAATATTAATCTAAATAGTGTGTTTAACAAGCGCTAAGGTTTTATATTTCATGCTACAGAGTATGAAAAGAATAAGAATAGTCCTATTACCTCTCGTAAATGTTACGAAACAAAAACTAAATTAAAATAAGAATAGACAACAAAAACGGTAATTAGAGACAGAATCAATGTAATGATTTCTACTGTGAAGACCTTCGTCTATAACTATGCATTTGTTTTGTTTCAAATATACTATTTAAAACTTTATTGTTTTTTTTGTTCTAGGCACACCAGACAATACTCTCCGCATGTTCCCCATATTTTGAAAGCATATTTTTACAAAACTCACACCCACACCCAATTATATTCCTGAAAGATGTGCGGTTTTCAGAAATGAAGTCACTATTAGACTTTATGTATAAGGTAAGAGTCTATCCAGGTATTTTTTTTTATAAAGAGGTTCACATATTACTCTGTGTTTATTGTAATTCATATAATTATTTACAGGGTGAGGTAAATGTTGGCCAAAATATGCTACCAATGTTCCTAAAGACTGCTGAAAGTTTACAAGTAAGGGGTTTGACAGAAAATAATACATTGAATCCTAAGGTGAGTTTCAAGTCATTTGATTATTTTAGAAATCAGTAAAAGTAAAACAAATACATATTCAACAACATCTTCATTCATCTTTAACTACAACAGTTACAAATAGAATTCTCTTTAACTAATAAAAAGTAATGTAAATAGCAAATAATATCAATATCTAAGTGCTACATTTAAGAACAAGTATAACAATTATAGCTGTAATATAAACCAGGTTACTGTTTTATAGGCGTAATGTTAAATGCAATTCAATCTCACTATATATATTTTATTAAACATTCATTATGTACCTACTTTCAGAAAATAATATTAACGCACATTGCTAATATAAAAAATCTAGTTCTATTTCCTTAAGTAATTATTATTATACTTTATTTTACTAAGAACTGTTTTACAATATTAACTATAACCATGTTATAAAAATTAAACGAACAATTGCCACAACTAATATAACCTATTTGTGAACATCATTTGACAGAACCCATGTCAAAATATTGCCACGCTTTATTTTAATTCTTTGTGGATATTTTACCGTTAGTAATGGAATACCAGTAACCTCTTTAAAAAAGTAAGAGAACACCGTCGGATAAATTAAATGGAAAATATTATTAGTTTGTCAGTTATGTAGAATTACGCCCCTTAAAATTCAGCTAAATAATCACCACGCGTCTATACAAAAAGTACACGATAAATAACGAACTAATTAAATTGTATAAATATCATATGACATTTTCTTATTTTTCATTATTATTAGCTTATGTATTTGTTCATCTTGGTTTGAATGTGAAGACTTTAGTACTTATATTTTTGTTCTTTACCGTGTCTTCGTTATGTAATCTGCACATAACGGTAATATAAAAATAAATCCTATGTCGGAAACGCCGTGCTTCTTTGCTCTGTAGATTTCATTAATAAATACACATAGGGAGCTTTTCAATCAGATGTGGCACTCAGGTAAAATTTAAAAATTAATCGTCCTTTTAGTTCTTCCATTCGTTTAAAATTAATGCATCAAATAACACGTGTTTTACGATTTTATAAATTTTTCCATGTGGACACGTCTAATTTCATTGTGCGTATCAGAAGACTTTTGCACTTTTTCTTACCTTGCTAAAGTAAATAAATATTTTATGTATTTTTATTGTATATGAAAGTATACCTATTATTATATATGTATTTAATGCAAATGATACGCAAAAGTTTCCGATATATATAAATAAACCCTATAAATAAACAAATAAATAGCTCATTTGGTTTTACATGGTTCGATTAAATTAATTATTATGTTAAGTTACGTTTTAAGTTAGAGGCTGACAATTACGTTTGAAATTGGATATGAATTTGTCTAATGTAAGTTATTTGCGTGAAACATATATTACTTAATTCCAAGTAAAATTTAAAAGAGTTTATTTTAAACAAGTATTATATGCGAGTGGAACACGAGCATGAAGGAGCATCAAAAAACCGCTACACCCGTGTTGTGGCCTCCGATACCGCACGATTAACTTTCTTACTTTATGTTTTAATTTTACCGCCATAATACTATGCGTTCGCGTTTCAAACATCTACACGTGCATCCTTTATAATAGACTAGTTTGTAGAAACCGGTTAGATATAGAGAGACGCGTGACACGATCGATTCAAACATTTTGGTTGTGTAAATTTCGCACGTTTTATAGTATTTTGTGTAATTACCTCAAATGAATTAAATGATAATTATTTGTTTCTATGTATTACACCTAAAAAAATAAATAATTGACAGTCATTATTATCGTAATACCGGGCGAATATTGTGGTTTTATTTATTCATTTTTATAATATAAAATCTACTAGTAACGTACATCGCAATCATTGAACGGAACATTTATATAGGTCAGTGAATCTGATCGATCCTATCTATAAATTGGTCTAGTTTTTATTCTTTTAAAGTTCTGCGTACGTATGTTGCACGTTTATATTGCTTGTGAGCAATTTACTACATTTTGTATAAAAAATGTGTTTTTTTTTTACTGAAAATAAAGACAATTGTTTAAGTTTAAAAAAAGTGATATTATATATTACATATACATTTACTAATGTGTATTAGTGATATGTTATGGAATATAAATATGCTTAAAAATAACGTGACGCAGGTACAGTTAGTTATAAAAATATAATCCAAGTAACAGATCGTATAACCAACATGTGTGTATACGAGTGTGTAACGGGGCGTCCGCAGCCGGAGGAGAGGTCGACGCCGTCAGTGAGCGCAGAGAACCTGTCGTCGCGCACGGACTCGTTCGCCACGCCTCCCGCGGCGCACAACGCGGGCGCGCCGCTCACGCCGCTGCCGGCGCCGCAGCCGCCCGCACTGCCGCCGCACCACGTCTCCGCCGAGAAACGCCGCAGGAAGAACTCCGCCTTGCCCCGAGATGACATTGACTTCCCCTACCGTCACTACGAGGTATTTAAGGACATTGCGCACCTACAACACGACAAATTTATAGGGACAAAGAAATAAACACGTTATCCCTATTTATTGTAATTACAATAAATACTTCACATTAAAAATTGGGAATTCCCAATTTTTAATGTGAAGCATGCGTTATAAAAGAAAATAAATAGACGAATATGATCACACCATAAAATATACACTAAAGAGTAAACTATAAAGAAAATACAAATTAATGAAAATTGTTTTTTTTTTTTTTTACGAAAAAGCGATTTGTTCCAGGCAAGTTTTTGTAAAAAAGAACACAAAAGGAAATAAGAAGGTCGATAAGGATGTATACACACAAGTAAAAGTAACCACACGCTTCACAAACATTTTTTTTTAAATTAGGGGCGAAAAGGTAATTGATAGCTTTGCGTATGGAAATAGTCGTGACCTTATTACTCCTCAAATAAAAGTGTTTTCAAAATATAATATAAATGATACTAGTAAACGCTCTCGCATGCCTATGCTAAATAAATGTGAAACATATTTATTCAATTTCAACGGGCGTCTGTTCAGGCGCACGTGAAGGGCGGCAAAGGCGGATCGACGGGGTCGGGGTCGGAGCCGTCCACGCCGCCGCCCGCGCACACGCCGGTGCGCGCGGCGCGCTCGCCCGCGCACACGCCGCACGTGAAGCAAGAGCCCGACGCGCTGTACGCGCACGCGCCGCACGCCGCGCACGACCCGCGCGCGCCCCTCCACCAGCACCCGCCGCCCGCCTTCGACACGCATCTGCCGGTCAGTGCCCAGTACTCACACTCCGGTGGTCACACTAAAATGTCAAAATACAAACTCAAATAATAAATTGCTGAATGTTATCCACTAAGCAACCAATAGTCTATTCTCCGTTACATGACAATTTAGCAAAAAAGTAAACAAACCAGTGTCAAGTCCTATGGTCCAGTATAGTGCAAAATCAATGTAATAATTGGATGCTTCCATTAGACTCATTGAATGACTTAGAATTGAATTTTTACGAAGGTTTCGTTTTACTATATTTTGTTTTCGTTGATTTTCATTCAACATAACCTCTACACTTATTTATTTGTAATCGACGAAAAATCACATTAATATTTGCTTATACTTAAACATTTTATGTTCGTTTTACCTGTATTTAAGTAAATTTTAAGTCCCCCTAAAAGTACAAAAGAGAAGTTTGTATTATTCCAAGTTACTACTCCATTATTTTTTAGTCTTAATATTATTTTGGTAGTAGTTAAATTTTAACGGAATTAACTAAAAGATATAATTCAAAGAAGAAACATCACTAGTTCGTCATTGACATAGACAATGACAAATTGCCAAAATTTTCAAATGCATTATTCAAACGAATATTCTTGGGAAACGTTGTGAGATATAAAGTTGAAAAAAAATGGGTAATTTTTTTTTCCTTTAGTGAGCGATTGTATCAGTTTTCTCAATAGCCAGTTTGTTCGTCATTAAATTGATTGTAACAGAGTATACAATAGTACAAGTAATATGGATAGGACAATCGCGCGGGCATTCCTTTTGCGACCCCTACTGTCTTCAATATTGGGTGCCTTAATTAGATATTTTTCAGGTTTATTATTCTTTCTGCGAAATATAGTAGCGTCGGACTACTAGTACATCTTTATACTGTGTTTATGTGCTATGTGTTGAGTGACATATCATCTGCTAACTATGACTAATCATACCAATAAATAAAACTACCTGTTATCATTCTGTCACATCAAAACCCACTCGACACAGTAATATGCACCTGGCTTCAGTTATAACCAAAAGTTTTTTTCTTAGATTATGTCGCTTAAATTTTATAATTATTCTTAAACGGAAAAACTAAGAAAAACATAATTAATACCTTATCAGTATATTTTAAGGATGTTCAGTTATTTTAAATGTTCTTCTTATTTTACTAAACATGAGGACGATCTTTTTCTTCTAACGTTGTCATATAGCCAATCACGTATAATTAAAATTAACTATTCCATTTGTATAATTAAAACCAAAGGTAACGGGAAGGAAGGGATCTGCCTGATGGTATACATCATAATCGATAGCGCTTTTGTTGAAAAAATCGCTAGAGTAAAGCAGATCCTTTCCTTCTCTCGGCAGACTGTCGGTGGGCAGCGTGCACTGGAGGAGGGAGTTGACGGGAACATCGATCCAACAAATCTCAGCCCGAAACCTATTAAAACTATATTTCCAACACTTCTCGTGCAACCAATCCCGTACATAAACTCCGTAAGAAGCCCAAAAACGACACCATCAAGTTTAAGAAAGTTGGGCCGATTTCGAATTACTTGGTTGGCCCTGTATCCATGGCTGGATTATGACAAAAAGAAAAACATTATGTATTGCCGATATTGTAGAAAATGGGCGCATGAACTAAACTCCCACAGAACATCATTTGTAGAAGGCAACACTAACTTCAGACTTGAAATTATTAATCATCATAATAAAAGTAAATCGCATAAATTTTGTGAAGAACGTGAGAACTCACAAAGTGAACTCGTGAAAGATGCGTCTAGTAACTAATACCATAAAAAATGTATTCAAATAATATCGATAATGTCGTCAATGTACGCTGAAAACGTCTAAAAATACAATTGTTAACATAAAATTAAATGTTTCTAAAAATTATTTTGTTTATATGTTACGCTCCATGTAATAAATTCTGTTACTACAAATTAATATCTACTGATATTTATAAATACTATTAAGGACTAAATGACCAATGAAAGTAATTCCGAGAGAATTAACACTTGGACCTGTAATTTTGTTTGAATCATCAAAAACAGATGGTTTGCTCGTAGATCACTGTGTAAATAATCGTTTTTTTATGAAATTTTTTTGAACAGAAGTGTCAATAGCAACGTAATAATTAATATCAAGCCATGGTCGCTACAATACTCTGCAAGCTAGTTGGTTAAAATAGGCAACCCTATTACTGTATCCTTGTAAAAACGCAGACAATTTTTTTATGTATACTATGACTATACTATGACAAAAATTCCGTGAGATAAAAAGCTAAAAAATTTTCTTACAGTTCTTGTACCATATATTCTCTAACTATACAATAGAAGCGCGATTACACGATAGGATTTCATTAATAAAAAATGTGCTGTCCTCATCACTATTTTCGCATATTACTTAAGAAAATGTCCTATTTCGATCAATCTTGTATGAAAGCTAAAGTTAACCAACCCAATGTGATTTTAAAAGATTTTTAAGTTTCACAATTAAAAAATTGCTATATAACCTAACCATTATGGAAACTTAGTTTATTTGGAAACCATAAATTTCTTTAGGTAATTTTTATATACGCTTTTCCTTTTGGTATTAAAATATTTACAACTAGCGACCCGGCCCGGCTTCGCTCGGGTAATAGAGTTTATATTAACTTACATTATTTTTCTTCCATAGATGCATCCAGTCATTACCTAGTTGCAAAAATTAACAATTAGAAACATCTATTTCGTATAAAGACTAAATTACTATATTGAATTGAACTATTTAATTTCTCGCCCAATTTACAAAAGAAAAAATTAACTTATTATGCACTGAAACCTTCCTCAGGAGTCACCTACCTGTTGTTCCTAACTGTGAGAAACTCCATCCAGTACTTTTTGAGTTTATCGCGAACAGACAGGCACATGCGATGGGAGGATGGGGGGCTTTGTTTTATAATATTTTTGACCTGATTAAAAGCTACACATTTTCATAATACATATGAATTGTTCCAATATTTCAGGGAATGGGAGTGACCGACATGGCTTCGATGTTGAGCCAGCAGAATATGACCAACGAGTGCAATGAAAGCGAGCCCCTGATCCAGCCACACCCCGATCAAACCGACACCATTGATGGTGAGTGTTTCCCCTTTATTTGACAACTACCAATACTGTATGCACCAAAGGTTTTGAAGAGTTAAATATTTGATGGTTTTGAGTCTTTCATATTTACGACTGTGTTTTTCTACTAGGCTGTGTTCATGACCTTTGTTGTACTTTTACATAAACTGTATTGGTAGCTGTCACATGTTCAATTTATATGAAGTCAAGGTTATGCCACACTTGCATTCTTTTTGTAATATTTTTACTTTGTGAATCTATCTTGAATTTCATTTTTGGCATAACAATGGCTCTAATAAATCACTTGGTGGAGAAAATGTTTACTAGTATTGACCCCTTGAAATGCTTTTTGGTGACTTGGTTTGCTTTATTACGCAAAATATTAATTGTTTATAAATACTAAGGAATTCCCCAAGTAACATATTTTTTTTATTCCTTGGTATTCTGAGCATTCACCCAAAACGCATGTTAAAACATTAAAAGCATGCCATGAGTAATGTGGCTTCTTATTCTGTTCTAATTTGCATCGATCATACATTAACGCTTGTTGATTTTAATTTTTTATTATGCTTTATTATAGTATGTAATATTTTTCGTGTTTTGAAGAAATCGGTGTGAGGAATAGTTTTTTATCGGAAATGATTTGGCGCCCCCTGAGGGACATAGGTCGTGCGAAAAGTTTACCATAATTGTTATTTGTATGTCCATTACTTGATCACTTTTAGCATAAAATAATTTAGTTTGGAGTAGGGTTTGCATGTAAAATAATAAAAGTCAGCCAAATATAAACTGGATTCAGGTTTAGTGAGGATTCCATATTTATAGGAAACAGCATGTCATATGTAATATAATGCAAGGAGTGAAGAAACTACATATATTACAGGTGAAAATTATGGCGTTGATGAAAACAGTAAACCACAGGATTTTTTCTGCCACAACATAGCCAATAATGAAAATTTAGTCAAATGTTTAAAAATAGGATTAAAACAAAAATCATACAGTGGCCCCATGTCTTGCTTGATATGTGGTAAACATGTAAGCAACATAAAGAAACACATGAAATCTCATAATCCAGAGCAACATAAGTGTCCCCTGTGTCCCATCACCCTGACCAGGGCTGACAACTTGAAAAGACATCTGCGAATGAAGCATTGGAATGTACTAAGATCAAGTAGTTTGTCAAACATTCAAACAAAATGTTAACGTCTCTGAGTATGTAGGTTGCCATCTTCCAACGGGATCGCTATTATTATGAGGGACAACTCTGTAAACGTTATAGTTGCGCTGTATATTTTTTCCTACAACTATATGTATGCAATACAGATTAAAACTACTTAATTTACTAATATTAGTAGTCTAACACATAGGATGCTTATTCACTGATTCTAACGATTCTCATTTTGTAATTAGAAGTAAGGTGTGGTGTGTGTACTTTATTTAAATAATGTTATGAGTATCTAAATGCTCTTAAAAAGAAGTGAGCATCTCATGGTTGGTACTTGCAGCTTCGCAGATAAATTTGTGACTCACAAGGAAATTGTTAATGATCTGGAAGTTTTGCTATTTTTAAAAATAGCTCTAAAGTGCCTCTGCTATACCCAATTTCTGTGATAGTAAATACTCATTAGGTATCAAAATTAAGGTGAAAGGCCCACAGTACTTTTTATTTGAAAGGTGTAATCAAGAGTATATTCAACTATTTTTAAAGGTTTTTGAAAAAAAAATACTGTCTTATTGTTTTAAAAAATAATACAAAACGACCTAAAAGAGGGCGGAAATAATATATTGTCCTAACAAACATTACGTTGCTGTTACAAAAAAATCCAAATATACTAAGACAGTGCCTATATATTTGAGTAATTAATATAAATAGATGTCAGTCATAAAATTTACACATCAAGTAACTGCTGGCTTTACACCTTAAATAGAAGCGAAAATCAGAGTATATTTAGCCCAAATTTAATATGAAGTGTCTTTATAAATTGTTAATTAAATATTAAAAAAAACTTGGATTTTCGCTTTTATCTTAACATAATTTGTTATAAAAATAAATTGTTTCACAGCATAGGCTTACATTGTTAATAACATAATGATTTTAATTAAACTTGTGTAAAATATTTACCTGACAGTATTTTCTTTGTGAACGAGGGTCGGGTTTCATTAATCTTGAACTTTTCTGGACATGAAATACACTGGATTACAATTATTTTAATTATCAATATTACAAATTACATTTTGTAAAAACTATGCGGCCGATGGTGAAGTTTAAATGAAATCCGACCTTTTAATAATATTAACATTAAATTTAATGATCTCTCAATGTTCCTTGTAGTCATGTATAAAGGTAACATTACTCGTTTGTCGAGTGAAAGACTGATTTTACTAATGTATTCTAAGGAACGTTTGTTTTAATATTTCTAATATTAACTTATTTTTTCCTTACTTAACTAATATTACTATTTAGTTTGTACTTAAATCTATCGTTACTGTGTGTTCGTTGCAAATATATTCTTTTATTTACTTCTTTTCTTTTTCATTTTCATCCTCTTTCCATGCTTTCTTTATATAAGCAGACCTATATCTCAAAAGTCGCAACTATGTATACAGGCTTGGTGACAGTTTCAATAACATTTCATGCAAATGTAATAACGCTGACCAATAACAAACACCATTTCTTCGATATCATCGACTCATTTTTGCATGAAGATCTACTGAACCTTCATTACTTTTCGTAATAAGTTCTTTCAGAATTCTGTTCTAATAATTTCTCAACTTTCTTTCTCGTTGATAAACGCTTTTAATTCATAGTTCTAGGAAGAGCATAATAGCATAGCGTAAAGAATTGATTATCTAAGCTTTTTCTTAATATACATATACCTAGTGCTAATTTACTAAAACATTGGAGTCAGCCATTATTTCTAGTCTACCATTATTTTTAATTGCAGTAGAACTTGGAGAACTATACCAATATTCAAGTAATATAATTTGTTATATTGTGAGATGAAATATTTATTCCAAAAAACTAATAATTTATTTGTTTATTACAAATCGAGGTTCTACTGTAATGATGTATCTATTTCAATATAATAAGGCCTGCCACAATAATTAGTTTCCAAAAAAACGCTGCAGAAAAAAAACTAGTACCTCATGATGATGACAGCGCAAATATGGTTCCATGCAAATTTTTAAAGACGCTCCTAACGAACCGCCTAATGCATCTCTACGTTAGCGTCTGTTAGCACGATTACGAAAGCATCGTGAGAGTTGCGTTGAGGCGCGAGAGAGAGCGTATGGAGTGAACGGTGGCTGGTTGCAGGCTCGAAGGGCTGGCACATGCGGCTGACGTTCGAGCGAGTGACGGGCGCGCTGAACCTGCACCGCTGCAAGCTGTGCGGCAAGGTGGTGACGCACATCCGCAACCATTATCACGTGCATTTCCCGGGGCGGTTCGAGTGCCCGCTGTGCCGCGCCACGTACACGCGCTCGGACAACCTGCGCACGCACTGCAAGTTCAAGCACCCCGCGTACAACCCCGACACGCGCAAGTTCGAGCCGGCGGCCGCCCCGCCCGCGCCCGCGCCCGCGCACGCGCACGCGCACGCGCAGCACGCGCCGCTCTACACCAACCACCTGGACGCGGCCTTCGACTGATTGTCCATGTACTGGCTCGGCCTCGACGCTCTGTGAGCGCGCCGCCCGCGCCAGCTCAGACTGTCCTCGTCAATGTGTAAAATTTTTAACGGACCGTCTCGCGTTCGAACTATTTCCTACTTAGGATTAAGCTGAAGTGCTATTACTTAAGCGGGCCTTAAATTGAGTTCTTAACGTAGCCCCCGACGGGCGATTCGTTTTAGTATTGTCTCGGTTGTGCATTTGACTTGCCCCAGTGTGACCTTGTATAAGATTCCGCGTAAGGAAATTTTAAACTAGTAATATTCCGCATAAAGATGTAAACCTTTAAGTCGACGTTACTAAAGTTACGACTCGAAGGGTGTGTAAGTAGGTAAGCAAATTTTTTTTTCTATACCAATCGCTATACGGGAACGGGCAAAAGCAATAATATGATGTTAATTTTATTACCATATTATTTTTTATATTGTATCGATAGAAGTCTTAAGCTATTTAAGAATATACACTATATTGAGTAGCGGTGCGACCGCGAAGTGATGCTGGCTATTAACGGTTGCCCCCAATCGGGCCCACATTGTCTTGTTATATTTATTCGTTAGATAGGAAATTTTAAGTTTCCTGTAGCTAATTGTATTTATGTTATTAAATCCTATGGGTGGTGCGGAACGACATCTGAATGGGAACAGGTTATTGAGGACTGGCAAGAGATTGTGATCTGTCGTTGGTCAACGACATATAAATATTGACTGAATCTCAGTGTAGATGCATTTGTAACTCTATGAGGCCTTTGCAAGATGGATAATTATTAAGGATTTGTGATGTATTAACGGATAGCGCCTAAGGAAACATACGAAAAGATTTTTATACTAGACTAGTTGATCTATTTACGGAGATTGTTTTTTTATACTTAGATATATTCTATTGTCTGATTTAAATAATTTTATATTTATATAATTATTATGTAATATGATTTATTAGTGTTGTTTGTTTTTATTGATTCATATTGATACATTGATTTCGTTTATATTCAGTTGACGATTAGGTAATAATACGTCTTAAATGTTAACAAGTTTTATTATTTTATCGTTGGTAGGTGTTTAGTTATCGTATGGTATCGTATCGTATGGTATCGGATCGGGCCGCGCGCCGGTGCTTGCGCTCCTCGGCCTCTTTCAATTACTTTAGATAGGAAGGAACGACTCGAGGTTGCGCATTTAGTTAACTAATATTGGCATTCTACGATTGGGACTAACCTAGCGTTTATGTATGTAATTTTCAATTAAGATTTAAGATTGTTACATTTTTAGCTAAACACTTTAGAGTGGTACGGTAACTGAAATGTGATAAAATGGAATGGTGCTAGAACCTGAGTGTTAACACGCTACGATTCGACTCCTATTGTATAATTAATGTTTTAATGATTAGTTACTTTGCATAAATGTAAGGCATCTAGCATCCAGAGGTCGCATCTGTCTGGTCAACGGGTAATATACATACGTCGTTACATACCTAGAGATTACAGTATCACTCGAGATTTTACCTTAATTTTTTTCATACCCTTTCAAATTTACTAATGTATCTAGAATGATAAGACACCATTGTAAAAAAATCGATATACCTACGAAGACCGTAAAAGTTCGTCGACGGTCCAAAAGATGACCGCATCCAGTTAACAGATCCGTGATCGTTTCCCATCTCGTCTAAGTTGTGGCATTAGTGCTGTTTAGTAGCTGTGAACATGCAATTTCACTTGTGCAATTTTTTATAATAGTCATAACTCATACTAGATTTATACAATTGTCTATTGAATATGGGAGCCCACTTAAATATCAAGCTCCTACGTTCCTTTTAGAATACATAATAATAGTCACCAAACATTCTTCCACAAAGATTTATATTTACTTTTAAGATTAAAGATTTTTATATTGTATCGTTCATAATAAAGTGGGCGCTTATTATTTGATAGCATTTCATACTCAGTGCAATATTACTAGTTATTTAATTACGTAACCAAACTAAAGGATATTTTAAAATAATTAATGACTTGAAAGAGAGTAACTACCTAATTGTATTTACATAAGTGACTACTCGTAATTTCTATTTCTACCTAGCGAAAGCAGTTTGGGTTACGGTGATGTACAGGTTTTATAGCTGGTAATATTAAGGTTTAGCTTGTTTACCTCTGCCAATCGTAATAGTTATGTACTGTTTAATAATTTATTGTCGCGCAAGTAAGTCTATTGTTGGAATAGATCATAGCTATCCGGTCCGGTTTGCCGCTCAGGCGTCAGGCGCTTCGTCTAATTCAATGCATTTCTGTATATTACTATCACTTGAGACCAATTTTTAAATATTAAATTTGCTATAGCAAATTGATTGATTAGTAATATAGAGTTTTATTTAGATATTTTAGGTTAGGATACTATGATAGTGTCTGGCCAGAATATTTTGGAGTATCACATCGTTTGGCTCAGAAAATATCTCCCTTTGATCTCTTTTCAGCTTTCAAAAAGTATGCAACTTAATAATTATACGGTGACCGCGTATTTGGACTTAATGAAAGCTAACTTTATGCCATATGGAATTTACACATAAGGTTAACGAATTACTAAATTTAGTGTTATGAAAATCAGGTCTTGCGGACCTAGTCACTTATTTGGCCAATCTAATTAAATATTCCAATTTATTGTATATTAAAACTAAAATATAATAAAATTTACCTTTATATCACAAATATGTGATTATCATTTGAAATCAATGGAGTGCAGGATGAGCTATATGGTTTTTTCAGGATAGCGATGGTCTAGTTACGTTTATTTTGTTTCTTCTTTATAATATTAGCCAATTTGTTATAGTGTCGTGTATCACAATAGTGTATTACTAATAGGTAGGGGGTGTCAAATCGTATACCTAACAACTGATAATCAGTTTTGTTATATTTTTACATGAATTTTATGGACGACTTATTGTTTATAAATATTTTTATGTCTTGGTTTGATGCCTCCGTAAAAAGTTTAATTTAAATAGTTTTTTTTTTGTTTTATGCAAGCAGTTAATGCAATTTTTTTTCACATTGTTTGATGTTATGTAATGCAATTTTAACATGTTGCAAACTCCTGCATTTATCTGTTGTATTTATTACTAATTTTTACATTAAATTGTGGTATGTTACAATTCGTGTAGTTTCAGTTGTGCGTGTCACGCGCTCTATCCCCATTTGCAACGATCAATGTACCCTGTACGTATGAATGCACGCCAGTCGAGGCTACGTGTAAACTGCTTTACGCGTTGGCCGGCGATATTCAATCACAGCAATGCTTCTAGTCGCTACACAATATACTTTTACGTCATCAAAATCCAAACATTTAACAAGATTTGCTACATTATTTTCATCACATGAATTTATAACTGGAAGGATTGCTGATTTTTTATGTGTGGACTGTTTAAGATATTAAAATTAGTAGATAGTTTTTGGATCCTAATGCATAAATATATGTGGAACTGCAAGATTATTGTTATATTATATTGCGTAGCAAATGTGTACTAGTGCCGGCGACTACTGTTTCTCAGTTTTAAGTATACAATGGCATATGACATTATGTTATAAGCAGTTATCTCTGAGCCAATGTTTACTAAATTATAGTAAATAGATGAAGTTGCATTAATTCTAAGTAACGTATTTTATCCCAATAAATTTGGGGTTACGTTTAAGTAATGACTCAAGAATGTTCTTGTAATATATTAAATTATAATTAAAATTAGTCAGTATAAAAATCTTTGGCTCCGATATATCTCCATTATCTCAAAGAGAACGAAAGCAAGGAATCTGTCGTGACACTTGCCAGTACACAAGAAGTTACCGGACCATATAAAAATAATTGAAGGGAAGGCAGGGAAAGTATTTGAGTGGCCATGCGAGAGTAGTAGCGAGATTAGCCGCAAAGGGCAATGCAGGGGGTGGCGAGTGCGGTGACGGGCATCGCGGGTTGGTTGCAGAGCGCGCGCACGCGGCGGCGCCGCAGTACTCGTACCACAGCATGTTCGTGGCGGCGGCGGACAGCGCGGCGCTGTGGCGCTGCAAGTCTTGCGGCAAGGAGGTGTCCAACCGCTGGCACCACTTCCACTCGCACACGGCGCAGCGCTCGCTGTGCCCCTACTGCCCCGCCACCTACAGCCGCATCGACACGCTGCGCTCGCACCTGCGCCTCAAGCACGCGGCGCTGCTGCTCAAGCACTAGACGCCGCCCGAGCGCCCGACCGCCCCCGCCCCCCGCGCCGCCACCCGACCCCGCTGCCGTCGGGTCACCACCACGTATATTTCCGTTCTTGTTATGTGTATGTAAAATGTAGTTTTATCGTTGTATTGACGCGCATTTACATTTTTGTCTATACATAATTAGGGATACTTATTTACTGCACGTTTTCGTGCATTATTTATTGTTCTGTAGTTAAATATCGTATTTAATATGTTATCACTAACAGGGTAAATTAAATGAATTCGGTAAAAAAACTCAAAACATACCTGTACATAAATCATAAGCTCTCTCGAAAAACTTAAATATAATTTATTTTGTCCTCACTTACATACATCTAGGAATAAACTGAACGACTCGATATAATTCTTACCGATCTTGTAAATTTTAATGTAGCTTACGTACTTACAAAATATGATATCCCTGTCTGTCTATATTTTCTTCTTACGAATATGTCAAAGTATATAACTAATGGAATTAATGGATTGTGCTTAATTGCTTAATACTGCTATGTGTTATCTCGATACGAAAGAGAAGTTTAAAACGTCTCAACAGGTACATGACGTAAAAACAAGTATGTGCTTAATTAAGGAAGGTAACG